>SNQJ01S0090990.1:0-23410 GCA_010110895.2 Picea sitchensis | reverse complement strand
CAAGTGTCTCTGTGTATTTTGTGTGATTGATCACTATATAACTATGCATGTTAGGGTAACAAGAAACACATTAAATAATAATCCAGAAAGAATCAAAATAAAAAGAAAATTTCAAGCTTATATATATAACCGATTCACCCCCCCTCTCAGTTATATTTCCAACATTTATGCGCTGCACTAAAAAACAAGGATATGAATAAATTCATAAATTCTATAAATATACATTATATATTCAGAAACATAATTCAATTTCCTGCATTTCATCATTTTACACGATATTCAAATTCATTGTAGAAGTACCTTGAATAATCCTTCAAAGTTGACATATTGTTGTTTTTCCCCACTAAGACGTCATGAGAGACCACCATTATCTTGCACCCACCCAAATGTATAAATATGCATGGATATCTAATTTTATGTGATTGTTGATGATCATATAATAACAAATTACTTTGGTTCCACCATCACTTTCTTCTCTTCCACCATATATGTATGCATACATGTATATTGTTATGTTATATATTATGGTTGGTTGATTTCCTTGACAACACAGGTATTCCAAGAGAGGACGAACACCTTCAGTATCTTCTCACACAACCAGATCAAAGATCAACACACCGATGTTTTGATGTGGTCAAAACCCCTATGGGGAAACATCCATGGCCCCAACCAACGCGACCACTTGGAGCAGTTTATTAATGCAAAAGAAAAATATTATAGAGAGATTTTACAAGAGAGTTTCTCACAATCGATCATCGAAATATGACCCTCCATGCTCTTTAAATATAGATCATGGACCAGTCGGGTGTTAAGCCATGGATCAATGGTCATTAATATCGAGGAGAATATGAACCATCGGATCACTCTATGTCAGGAACATATCGTGACCGTTGGATTTCCTAAATACAAATGCATACTAATGCATACTAAAGAAACACACTAAGAAACACACTTTTTCCTAATGACACATTAGAACAAGTAGATCTTAACTATCTCCTAAGTGTCTAAATATCCTAACATACCCCTTTAAGAACAACTTGGGATAGGATTGAAGGATTTACAATAGTGACACAATGGGAGAAGGAAGGAGGAATTAGAGCCTATCACCCCTTGATGAAAACTTCCTAAACTCCTAGCATAGATCGAAGTTTGGAAAAATTCTCTTCTATAAGAGACTGTGAAAATGTCTGCAACTTGATCTTCTGTAGGGAAAAAGGGAAATTCAATAACTTGATCATGAATGAACTTTATAATGAAGCGAATGTGTAGCTCAATGTGTTTGTTGCACTGATGTTGAACCGGGTCTTTGGCAAGATTGATGGCACTCTGATTGTCGCACCAAAGGCTGGTCGGATGCTGCAGTTGGAATCCAAACTATGAAAGGATTTGTTGAAGCCATAGGGCTTCCTGACTTGCATTTACCATTTCTTGGTACTTTGCTTCTGTTGAAGAAAGTGAAATAACATGTTGTTTCTTATAGGCCCAAGTGACAGGTACTTAACCAAGGATAAAAACATAACCTGTAGTAGACTTCCGATCATTAGGGTCGGTGACCCAATATGAATCAGTGAAAAAACTAACCAATAAAGGTGTCCCCCCTGAACTATAATGTATCCTAAACTGAACTGTACCACAAACATAGCGAAGTATCCTTTTAGATGTTTTCCAATCGATTTCATGGGGTGTTTGCATATACTAGGAAACAAGACCAACAACAAAGGAAATATCAGGACGGGTATGAGTCAAGTATAAGAGGCTACCAAGTAACTGATGGTACAACGGGGCATCAACTTCGGGAGAAGTACAGGTGGAAGCAATATTGACTCCATACTAGAAGGGATAAGGGGCTGGTTTACAATCTTCCATGTGAAAGTGATGAAGAAGGTCACAAGCATACTTAGAGTGGGAAAGAAAAATTCATTCATTGGTTTGAAAAACTTGGAGGCCAAGGAAATAGTGCAAAAAGCCAAAGTCTGTCATTTTAAATTTCTTCTTAAAGGTTGGTTTTCACATGGTTTAAAAGTTTTGATTCATTACTAGTAAGGATAAGGTCATCAACATGAAGGACAAGGATTATGATATGTCTTCATACTTTCTTCGTATAGACATTAGGATCATAATGGCATCTAGAGAATCCAATGTCAATAAGAGAGTTTTCCATTTTGGCATACCAATATCGAGGAGCTTGCTTAAGAACATAAAGAGATTTCTTAAGGGGAAAAACAAGGATAGAGTCATTTTGGACATAGCCAGGAGGTTGTTCCATGTAGATTTCTTCTTGCAAATCTCCATGCAATAAGGTAGATTTAACATCCATTTGATGGACCTCCCATTTATGTGAGGCAGCAAGGGAAAGAACAAGGCTGATGGAATTCATTTTGGCTACAAGGGAAAAGGTTTCATTATAGGCAATTCCTTCAACTTGGGAAAATCCTTTGGCAACTAACCGAGCCTTGTGTCTTTCAACACTTCCATCTGATGCATACTTAGTCATGTAGACCCTTTTATATCTGACAAGTTTTCTTCCTTTTGGAAGAGGTACTATATCTCAAGTATCATTTTCCATTAAAGAATGATACTCTTCAGTCATTGATCCAAAATTGGATATTGGAACCAAAATGGGTCCAGGAAGGCCTAAAAATCAAAGTGCTCAAAACAAATTCAAAATGGATGTGTGCATATTCCTCGTCGATACGAACCCAACGCAACTTGAACGGGCTCAAACAAATGTCGTATGCGAAAGATATCGCGATCTGTTTGTTTGGCCAAATAGGCAAAAAAATGATGACTATGCAGTCCATAGAGTGTTGATGTGGTAGCTGACTGTACAGGTCATACAACCCTACAGTGACATGGCATATGTGCTAGATGTTGATTGGGTAGGTATGACAAGTGGACGAATGGGATTTGGACACGTGGAATTTTAATTGGTGAATGGTAAGGTGCCACGTGGCCCAATCTTGGGCTGCCACATGGCACCCCTTTATTGGTTGGAAGTTTGGGAAAAATTTATATGACTTCTGGGGAGTCGAAACCATGACCTCCGGTCCGAGCAGTAAAAGGTTTGGCAAGGTCGGCCAACCAACCCGACCGTTGGTAGTTCTTAACCCCTATGGCGCAAAGTAAATATTTAAGTTTGTTGCATTGTAAATTCGAGTGGATAAAGGGTTGGGGCCTAGCCCCAGCCCCAGATGCTACCATGTAACCTTACCATAAGACCATTTCATTTTTATTGGTGTGGTCGACTCCACTCCATCCATCCCACGGTTTGATGCTATACCATATGACTATACACTTATGAGTCGGGCTTCCCAACTGTTAGCATTCCTAAAGGGGTTAGTGCCTGGTCGGTTGAGCTAGCCTATCGACTAGGGTGCTTCAACAGGGGCTAGGTCTTACCACATGTTTACACATGGAGGATTAGGACAGGGCCACATGGCCACACATGTGACCAAGGGCCGAGAGCTGAGGGCTAAGGGCCAGCGCCAACCTAGCCCAGGGCCATATGGAGGCGCGCAAGTGACAAGGATCTTGTGTGAAGGGGGGTGCACCCTAATATTTACTATTTTTGGGTTTTTATACCATATAATAAAGATTTTTAGTGATTTTTCAGCAGTTTTGGATGGATTTAGTCCATTTTTGGAGGATCTTGGGCCCTTTTTGAGGCCATATATTGGGGAGAAGTTGGGAGTTTGTTGCCAAATTCAAGTCTATATAAAACAAAGGTTATAGATGTGATAAAGAAAGGGGACTAGCTTCACTTACGCGAAGCTCTATGCTTCTTTTATTCTCCTTCCTCTCGGCTATGGAAGAAGTTGGCCTGGGTGCAAGGGCAGGTTATCAGAGATAAACAACAGCAGTAAGTACAATAAGTTTGAACTACTTGCTTTACTTTAGAGTAGCCGTACTACTTGCACTAAAGACTAGCTGTAGTCTGTTGCCGTAGCTGTGTCCACACCACATGCACTAACTAAGAACTACTACCTTACTGCTAATAGTACTTACTTTTGCCGTAGTTATTTCTTGAAGCCATAGGAGAGGTTCAGAATAGGGAAATACTGAAGAATTGAAAAGATAAATCCATTTTTATGCAGGGAAGTCATTGAGTAGAGCACCTTTGCGGGCCATTTCTGAGAGATTCGTTCATTCATTTTCAGTGTCGTCAGTTTTGTTAAGTTCTTGAGATCTAGTAGAACAAAAAAATATCAGTTTGTAATCCATTTGGAACTTTTATGATGTACTTTTGAATATTTTAACAAAAATAAGAAAGCCTCACCCACTAAGACAAAGGCCCGAAGGCGTAGGCGAGATTACCGAACTTCGTTATCAAGTTTTGTTGTTATGGTTTTCTATTTCTTTATGAGTATTTCTAGATCTATATATGTTAGTATGGCTTCCATGTTTCATCATTAATTTTTCCTCTTTCATCATTTTCCTAAATGGTTAATGAACTCATGTTTTTAAAACTCAACCATTGTCATTAAAACATCTTTTCAGATCAAGTGGTGTTAGAGCTAGTTCACGGTTGGTTTTTGAGTTTGCATGATTACCATGGAAAGGATGAATCATGGTGAAGGTGAGCTTGTTGAAGAGAATCTTGAGATTGTATCAAGAAATAGAATTTCTCAAAGTGAGAAGATGGCATCAGAACAGGTACTTTCTCATGAGGAGAAAGAGTTTCAAAAAATTTTCTTCTCCATGTTGGAGATGATGAAGGTTATATATGAGGATTATTTGGAATGGAAGAGACCGATTCTAGGTGAATCTTCAAAGGTTAAAAATGAAGAAGGAGAGGATCCTCCTCAAACTCCTCCTTCATCTCCTTCTTCTCCATCAACTTCTTCTTCTCCAAGTTCAAGTTCTAAATCCATCGCAAGAAAACATTTCCATAAACATAAAAATGAAATGCCTTTACTTAAGCTTGATGTGAATTTTGAATTACCCATGTATGATGGTGAAGTCAATGCAGAGAGACTTGATAATGAGGTCAAATATATGGAGGTTTATTGCAGTGTGCAACAAATCAAGGATGAGGCCACTCAAATCAAATTGGCATTGCTTCGACTTGCAGGCAAAACACTCATTTGGTGGCAAAACAAGTTGCAAAATGGCACGCAACAAGTGGGTAATGTATTTCCATCATGGCAAGTTTTTGTTTCTTCACTTAGAAGGAAATTTTATCCTTTGGGTTATAAAGAGAAGGATTTAATTGAATGGCAAGGTCTTAAACTAAGAAAAGGACAAACAATGTAAGAATACACATATGGTTTTTGTAAAATGGCATTGATGTTAGATATTCCTTTACATACCCAAGAAAATCTTATGAAGTATATAGGAGGTTTACCTGCACATATTCGTAACACTGTATTTATGTTTGGACCTACTAATCTTGATGAGGTTTATGTTCAAGAAACATACATTGAGGTAGGGAAAACATGAGTTGGTGTATCAGGGGAATTGTCTTCAAGGAAAGAGGACAAAAAGAGGTGGAATGGCAAGAAAGAAAATTCAGTGGCAAGAAAGAAAGAGAAGCCCTCTTGAAATCATTACAAGAAAGAAGGACACGATGAGGACCATTTTTGGCAATTGCATCTCGAGAAGAGACCGAAGTGCTTCAAATAAAGGAAAGGGAGGGAAACAGTTGCAGCAGCAGCACAACCAATAGACTTGGGATCGGATTTGGGTGATGAATGTAAAGTTTCAACGGTTGGTTTGGCAGGGAAAATTGGTGATGGATTTGATTCTAGAAGTAAATAGTTTCATATAAGGGTCATTATGAGGCATACTAAGGTCGACACATTGATTGATAGTGGATTTCAATCTATCTTGATTTCAGAGGAAGTGGTTAAAAAATCGGGATTAAACCCTCAGATGCATCATAAACCTTACTCACTTAAATGGATAAGAAACAATCATAAATTTCACATAACAAAAAAATGCACATTAAATTTTTCAATTTCATATAAGTTTGTGGATGAGGTAACTTGTGATGTGGTGGCACTCAATGAATGTGGAATGGTATTAGGCAATCCGTATTTGTATGATCACAAAGAAATCTACTACAGGGAACATAATCAATATCACTTAATCAAAGAAGGCAAAGAATATGTTGTACATGCTCATCATTTAAAACAAAATCAGTCTCTTCAAACAATGGAACAATTAGGAAAGGAAGCTCATGCAAGAAACACACCTATAATTGTCCCAAATCAAGTAATTGATCTTAAGCAAGAACATGATATGTTTGTAGAATGAAAGTTGAATCATACTTTGCTTCAAGATAAGCTAATTTCGTGCAAGTATTACAAACATATCAGCTCATTTGCAGTCATATTTTTGATGTTATCATTAGTAATGTTGTCAACATGGATGATATTGGCTTTAGTAAGATGTGAGAGAGTACAAATGGCTAACAATATGCTATCAGTTATCATGGTTGTTTTACAGTTGATCTTGATGAGACAGGTGCACATGACAAAGTTTAAAGACAAAGAACAAGTGGGGTGGCCTATCCTGCACTTCATGACTGGTTAGTATCCTTTTGGAGGACCAAAAGGTCTTAGTGGGAAGGTGTGATCCAGAATTGGATCCTAGAACCAAAATGGGTCTAGGAAGGCCTACAAATAAAAGTGCTTAGAATGGCTTCAAAAAGTATGTATGGGTAGGCCTCATCGATACAAACCCAATACAACTTGAACGGGCTCAAATGGATGTTGTATGCGAAATATATAGCGGTCTGTTCGTTTGGCCAAACATGCAAACAAATGATGACTGTGCAGTTCCTATAGTCCATACAATGTTGATGTGGCAGTTGACTGTACATGATTTATAGTGACATGGAAGATGTGTTGGATGTTGATTGGGTAGGTATGACAGGTAGATGAATGGGATTTGAACACCTAGCATTTTAATTGGTGAATGGTAAGCTTCCACGTGGCCCAGTCTTAGGCTGCCATGTGGCACCCCTCTATTGGTCGACAGTTTGGGAAAAATTTATATGACTCCCAGGGAATCGAACCGGTCTGGGCGGCAAAGGTTTGGCAGGTCTAGGTTGTTGGTTCCTTCATTTTTTATAAGGAATTTCACAAGTTTTGGCCTAGTACGAGTTGCACATGCTTCTTAAGAAGCTAGACAACAGAGTAAGAAAAAGCAACAAAAATCAGTTGCGAAAAGGACAACGCAATACCAGCAAAGAAAAAGCGGTTGCAATAGAACAAGAAAGAGTGCAAGCCAAAGACAAAAGACACAAACTAGCTTATATATAGGGATGAATGTGATTGTAAAAGGTTGTTCTCAATTGGGTTAGGTCGGGTTGGCTGTTGTTGATTTTGGTTAGTTGGTATCGCAAATGTAAGGTTTTGATCATAGTTAGTGTATACTGATGAGAAGTCAGATTTTTGTGTGTGAGATGTAATCTGTACACCTTTTTGAGAGTTAGAGCTCTGTGACATGAGTCTAGAACCAAGATTCCGTAACAGAGTGCTACTATGCATCTCTGAGTTTGTAATGGAGAAAGATCTAAGGTTAATATATGAAGGAGGATCCAAAATTTTAAAATATGTTGTGTCTTTCTGTGTTTATCCTTATGCATTGTATCTTTACAACATTTCTTTATGGTTTATGGGTTCCACATGATGTCTTTATGTTTGAATGCTTTTCCGCAACATAAGTAGTTCTAGTTCTTGCACATATGAGTCAAATATGTTTTCTAGTTAGATGTCTTGTGCAAGATTGGGATGAATCTTGAAGGTTATGTGAATCCTCCTAAGTATTTTCCTTGACTTTACCTATCCATTTGTCTCAGTAGCGCTTTGGGTGAGACTTCTTCTCTTTGAAGGAGATGAAAATGCCAGTGCTCTATACTACTTAGTATCTTTTGTTGGTAACCTAAGAAGGACCCTGGTTTGATCAAACTTGCGCCAATAAAATGGTTTCATTGCCGGGACACAAGAAAGATTGCAACACTTCATCGGTTGGATCGTCCAGTCACATGAACGATTGATTTCTGGGTCAATACCACATTAGAAGGACACATTATTGAGTTTGCATCTGAGAATCACCAATCTTTTTCACACAAAGAGCCAGATTTCAAGAAAGACCCAAGGGGAAGACCATTGAGAGAAATCCCCCTGTGGATTAAAGTTTTCTTGATGGAATAGGGGATGTTAACTATGTCCTTGACTGAGATGGCAGAGTAAAAACCATCGCTTGGGGTAGGGTGACACTGGGGTAGAGTCATGGCCTAAGAGAGGGGAAGGGTTCTTTGACAAACAGGGGGGGGAAACAGAAAGTAATGGATTCAAGAGACGAGCGAGCCTTGAAAAGAGCTGCCATAGTTGAGAAGTGGTGGCGAGGCAAGATCAAGAAAGTAGCAAGACCATCTGAGAAGTTGCGGAAAGAATTCAGACCAGGAGAAGTAGAGGAAAGACAGATGAAAGAGTTGTGGAATATGAGAAGACAAGAAAGACTGGCCAGTCCAAGATTAAGTGAGAGAGAAGCATAGAGAGAAAGAAGTCCCCAGGAGGGTGGACAAGAAAGAGAAGGTGTAGACGTAAGAGAGGAGGAAGTCGACATGAATCTTGAAGAAGAAAGAGAAGATTCAGCCCCAATGATAGGAAAGATCGAGAATCTGGCTAAAGAGACAGCTCTAGTGGAAGAAAATGAGACCCCCCAGATCAAAGAAAACTGCCTTGAAGCTAGTTTCTCCATCCCCGAATCGCCCATACCTCAAGTGTCTTCTATACAAGTGGTAAGTTCAATATTACCTTCTTATGCTAGTTTTGTTCTAGTACAATTAGTTAGTCAATCACCACCAGGAAGTGCGAGTACAGGGAGGATATTGGAATCCCCTGGTAGATCACAAGCATGACCATTATGTTTCATTTTGATAAGAGCACCAAGATCAACAATCGTTGGTTATGGGGAAGGTTCGATTGCCCGATACCCAAAATTATGGGGTAAGGGAGATGAAGATGTTGAACAACATTGGTTCTTGTGCGAGGCAATCTGGAGATCCAGAGGGACTCCAGATGCAAATAAGTTGGTTGAGTTCCAGACTACCTTGAGGGGTCGCACTCTCAACTGGTAGATGAATATTATTGAGCCAGGAGTACCAGGAATGCAAGGTCAAGCGTTCACACTGGGCCAAGTACGGACCAGGTTCATAGCATATTTTAAACTACCTCAGTCAGAACAACATGCTCTGTCTGAGTTTTGTGAGATTCAACAAAGGGAAGGTGAATCATCTTGGGAATACAACCAGAAGTTTAAAGATTCTATAGGGACGTTAGCACATCCAATCCATGAGGAACATCAAAGAGAATGGTACATTCAGGGATTTCTACCCCTGACTCGGATTCCACTAACACAACAACGGATAGCCACGTTGATAGATGCCTTGGAACAATCGATGAATATTGAAGCTATGGAAAGATATTTGGGGAGCCTAAGAGTGACCATACCCCCATCAGATGCAAATTTGGCACAACTACAAGGTAAAATATCAGTGCTTACAGAAAAGATTCAAGAAATAACGATACCTAGACCAGGATGACCGCAGGTCTGGTGCACCGAATGTTATATAGAAGGACATCTCATGAATGAATGTTCACAAATGAGGGGAATGGGACCTCCTAAAAATCCAATGGGACTCTCACCAGGACCCATGGGAAGAGTTGCGCAAGTATTTGTGAACTTACCATTCCATAACCCCACTCCATATCATGCTTTTCCAAGGAGCCAAGAGAGAACAGTAGTTGATTATTGTGAGATCTGTTGAATCCATGGGCATGGGCCATGAGAGTACCCCATTGTGCAGAAATATTTGATAGTACCAAATATAGTACATTGTGAGTTCTACGCATATATTACACATACTACCAATCAATGTAGAGCGTTTGATGCACTTGTAGACAGGTTGGACCGAACAACATTCAAGGTGAATGAAAACCCTCAAGGGCAAGGAAGAGATCGAGGAGGTGGATCCAGAGGGGACTTCAAAGGAGGAAGAACTGGGGGAAGAGGGCCAATAAGATGTTATAACTGTGACGAGCAGGGCCATATGGTCAGAGACTATCCTGATTCAAGGTGTCCATGGTGCTCTCACTGTAGAACCAATGGGAACGCGACTGAAGACAACCTAGAACTAATCACAAAATGGGAAGATCGAGTACGTCAACAAGGAACTAACATAATCAGTTCATAAATCAAGACAGTTAGTAAATTACAATTACCCAACTCAATATCGTTACTTGAGGAGGAGCAAAGACAGGAGATGATGTTGATACTCTACCTCAGATCTAGAAAGCAACACCTAAAGAAGACAGGTATGACCCTCTAAAATAAAAGTTGTTCTTTAAAAATGCCATAGAAGTATTTTAGAATATCCCTAGCCCTAAATTACAAGAGAAACCCCCACAACCTATTGTTTACCATAAGATTGCACAAGTCCCTTCTTCACCCCCTACACCCAGAAACCCTACAGTCACACCGAGACATCATGAGCAACCTCAAAATGTAGTCGAACTTTGGTTTCAATTATTCTCTGACATTCTCAGGAATGACCAATTAATAGAGAAATTGTGCAATGTGCTATACCTAGTTTTAGGAAATGAAGAACCCATAGAAGCAAGAATAAGGACTAATATTCCTGAAAAGAGTACTCAAAGAGTGCAGAGAAGGAAAGTACAAACTTGAAAAGAATTCAGACTAGTAGCCTAGTTAGACGAATTTGATATTAAGAATGTCATGTTGGATCTAGGATCCTATGTGAACATTCTTCCTAAAAAGACTTGGGAAGCCTTAGGAAAACCTCGGTTGACATATTCTCCAATCCACTTAAGAATGGTGAAATAGTATTGTATTTTCCCTATAGGAAGACTGGAGAATGTGGAAATAGATGTTGCAGGAGTGATGAAAGTAGCTAAATTTTAAGTGATTGAGATCATGGGGGATAAGGACCCTTACCCTACAGTACTTGGGATCAATTGGGCCTATGACAACTATGCAGTGATTGACTTAAAGAAAGACACCATGACATTTGAGGCAGATGGAATCAAGTTAGTTCAACCCTTGGATCCATATGTAGGGCCCATATATATAGAGCCAATAGACAATAATATGGAGGGAGAAGACTTGGACCAGTTGTACACTGCAATAGTAGGAATAAGAGATGATTACATAAATTCTACTGCGGATGGATCGGTAAGCTGGAGGAGTATCCAATTAGTGGATGAAGATTCAGAATTGGCATTTGATAGTTGGAAACAGGTCTCATACGAAGAATTTTGAAGGATATGTGCAACTGTCAGAGAAACTAGATGGGTTGGGACCAAATTCAGAGAACACCCAGTATATGGTGGTACCTCAGGACTTGACAATTTTCTTCTCAACATGGAAGAAAAGGTAGAAGAGGATCAAAGGATCTTAGTACTATATTTAGCCCTCCAGGACACCCCTGCCAAATGGTGGGCCAATCATAAAGCATAACTCAGAAATTGGGATGATGTGAAGCAAGCTGTCAAGTATAGGTTTTAGAGTAGGGAGCAGCTGGACTTAAAGAGGAAGATGGATTTCCAAGTCACACAACTGTTCAAGGAAGAATATGATCTGAAAGTACATATTGAAAAGTGTGTGACGCAGTGGAAAGTTGCGGAAATACCCTCTCGCTTCTGGGTTTAGGTATTTCCCCACTCACTAGGTCCAATCTTGAAATCTTGGTTCATACATGAAGAAACCAGAAGACAGACCAGTGACTGGTAGATGCTGGCAGATCATTTTTGCAAGTAAGTACCCTAAGCTTGAAGTATTCCTAAAAAAGATTAAATAATTTCCTTTTACAAAAAATAGTAATCAGAAATCAAACCTAGTGGTATGTGTGAAACATAGCCGAGAACTTCAAACTAATATTCACTGACCCTCAAACAAGAAGCCTATAAAATTCTATAAGATTAGCAGGGATTCAAAAATCCGATATGATTTAGAGTTATTGATAAACATAGCCATTAAAGAGACAAAAGGGAACAAAGAAATCCAGAACACCATACCTAGTCAGAGTGACAGTTCCTATAATCACCCATTAAAGTTGTGCAAAGTCAATATAGGGACCACAGAGCAACCCAAGATATCTATGGTGGGAGATTACTAGGATGAGAAAACTAGTCAAGAAATATAGAGTTTGTTGCGGGAATATGAGGATTTGTTCCCAAAGACCTTTTCAGAGTTAAAGGGAATCAAAGGAGTTATGGGAGAAATGAAAATTGAATTAAAACTAGGATCAAATCCTGTGAGGCATAGACTATACTTCCTTAACCCTAGAATAAAAGAGAAAGTTAAGAAGGAGATAAACAAGTGGAAGCCAGAATTATTTTTGCAG
Organism: Picea sitchensis; assembly: GCA_010110895.2. Classification (NCBI taxonomy): domain Eukaryota; kingdom Viridiplantae; phylum Streptophyta; class Pinopsida; order Pinales; family Pinaceae; genus Picea; species Picea sitchensis. Next base: position 11,037 of record SNQJ01S0090990.1, on the reverse strand, counting down.
TGGAAGAAGGAGAATGGGTCAGCCCAATAGTCATCCAAAGTAAGAAAGGCACAAAGGATATCAGGGTCTGTGTAGACTATAGAAGCCTTAACTATGCCTGTGTACATGACCCTTTCCCAACACCTTTTACTGATGAGGTGCTAGATCAGGTTGCAGGTAAAGAAGCGTACTCATTCATAGATGGATTTTCAGGATACCACCAAGTAAGGATTGCCAAAGAGGACAAAAAGAAGACCACATTCATAACAGAATGGGGGTCCTTTTCATACAATGTGATGCCATTTGGATTTAAAAATGTCCCTGAAGTTTTCTCTAGGATTGTGATAGCATCTTTTAGAGAGTTCATTCACAAGTTCATAGAGGTCTATACAGATGATTGGAGGATGTAGAGTCTGCTTAAGGAACATGTAGCACTGTTACGTCTGATGTTTGACAAATGCAAAGAATTGCAGATATCATTGAAACTCAGAAAGTGTATATTTTGTGTACCACATGGAAATTTGTTGGGCCACATAGTATGTCGAGAGGGAGTATTGGTAGACCCAGCTAAATTTACAGTTATTGTGAATATGCCACCACCTACGAGTGCTAAGAAGTTGCACTCCACATTGGGGCACATAGGATACTATCGCAGGTTCATCAGAAGATATGCAAACATCATTGCACCCCTAGAAAATCTATTGAAAAAGGCATGGAATCCAAAATGTGATAAATCGTTCGAGACCCTAAAGGAGAAGCTCAACACAACACTGATTCTGATATTCCCAAACTGGGAAAATGAATTTCACATCCACATATATTCTTTAGGTATTGTGTTAGGAGATATCTTAGCACAACCTGAAGATGGATCCATGGATGATCCTATCTATTCTGTGAGCTGGAAGTTGTCACAAGATGAGTGCAACTACACAACGACATAAAGGGAGGGTTTAGCCATGATTTATGCCTTGTAGAAATTTAGACATTATTTGTTAGGTTCTCATTTTAAGATCTTTACTGATCATTCTGCATTGAAATATCTAGTTAATAAACATGTGTTGGAAGGGAGAATTTGTAAATGGTTGCTATTATTTCAGGAATTCTCTTTTGAAGTAATTATTAAGCCTGTAAGATGCAACGTAGGACCTGATCACTTGTCTATATTAGAGTTAGGGTAAAGTGGCAGAGTAGTTGACGGTCAACTCCCAGATGCAGATTTGTTTCGGGTTGATACCATACTAGGGTACCTAGAGGACATTGCAGTCTTCTTAAGTATAGGGGATTGCCCATAAACATATTCCGCAACCCAGAAATGCCATATGGTTGTTAGATAAGTGGATGACCAGTTGATCACAGAACAATTTTATAAATTGGGACTAGATAGTATCCTCAGAAGATATGTCTTGGATCATGAAAGACATGATATACTATGGGAATGCCACAACGGAGTTGCGGGAGGTCATGTAGGAGGAAATGCCACTGTGAAGAAATTTATCCAAGATGGACTTTGGTGGGAAATGATCTTCAAGGATACAAAGGTATATGCTATATCATGTGATGTTTGTCAAAGAGTGGGTAAGTTGTCATGACGAGATGACTTACCACTTCAACCAGTTCAATCTCTACAGGAATTTGAGAAGTGGGTAGTTGACTTAATTGGACCGACCAACCCCACAGCTAAGCATTCAAAATATAGATACATTATTATCACAACTGACTACCTTATGCGTTGGGCTGAGGCAATAGCTGTTCAGGACTACTCGACCGATACTGCTCCTAGGTTCATTTTTGAGAATATTATCACTCGATTCGGATGTCCTAGGAGTCTAACCAGTGATCAGGGAGCTCATTTTATTAGTATCACTATAGAAAATATTACAACATAGTTCTTGATCCAACATCACAAAGTAATCCCCTACCACCCGCAAGACAACAAAACAGTAGAAGCATTCAACAAGATTCTGGAGAGAGGGTTATAGAAGGTCTGTTGTGAAAATCAGGAAGATTGGAATGAAAGAGCTCCAACAGTACTATGGGCTTATAGGACAACCATAAAGAAACTCCATAGGTACACGTCATTCCATCTAGTCTATGCGAAGGAGGCTGTAGTGCCCACATAATTCATCACTTTGAGTCTGTACATTGCATAGATCACCCATATGTCAGAGGAAGAGTCAGTTGCACAAAGACTCATGGAGTTACAAGAACTCAAAGAGACCAGGTTTTTAGCAGACTTCCATCAATCAGTTGAAAAAGAAAGGAAAAAATATTGGCATCACAGGCACATTAAAACTAAAGTATTTGTGCAAGGAGACAAGGTTCTACTCTATGACAGTCGATACCAGAAGTATTCGGGCAAGATGTGCATGCATTCGTTGGGACCATTTATATTTGCGGAGATCCGACCTTCAGGAGCAGTCAGACTTGCACAAATGGATGGTACGCTGCGACCAGGATGTGTGAATGGTGCTTGCCTAAAACCCTATATGTTTAAGAACTGAGCTAAAAGGACTATCTCTCTAGTCCAAAAGAGCATGTATAATATTTAGATTTGAATTTTCTACAATTTTTGTAAATTCAATTAATAAAGTCGACGTGTTCAGTGTTGTGTCGCGACATATAGTTCAATTCATTTTCTGTTTAAGTGTCATTTGATGTAGAAATTCTTACTCAGTAACACAGGATCAGAAGCATAAAGAATCCATTAATGATAGTCATTAATATGACAGGGACCCCTTTGTGGTCGGAGGGAGAACAAATCCAAATGCGATCTGATTCCATGTGCCACACGAACCCAGTGTAGTCACAACCTTTATTACCATTATGGTACCCTGTCTGAATTCAGTTAATCCATAAAGCTGTGATACGCAAAGATGCCATCGGTATTCACATCGGGATTCCCACCCATCAAATGAAAAGGTATGAAATCGATCACATCCCTATCCAACTCGCACAAGTAAATGCCAGAATATCTTGATAGGATTTACCTCATTAACCCATCCTGTCAAATAAATCAGATCCAAGTTACATTCATATGGTCATGATGAACAACAGTTATTGTGAAACTTTCCCACTAAGCCTGGGTATAAGGCTCTGAGAACTCGTCGTAGAATGCATTGTTTTCAAAGAACTTAGCAATTTCTGAATTCTGTAGAGCAAGCCAGCCTGTGCAGTTGTGAAACCCATAGTTGTGATCCCTAATCCTTCGCTCACCATAGAAATTGTGATAAATCATAGCTCACAATGCCGAGAGCCATAGGAAGTTGAAGCGCCATGTCTAAAGATGCAGTACCAGACGAGCCCTGCGACCCCCGAGTCGAGGTCGTGGGTGATCTCAAGGGGAAGGTGGTGAAGATCAAGCTCCTTGATCTTGACTTAACAGAGCTAGTCTTGTTCCCCCAGATGAACATAGGCGTCTTCTAGAGTATAGCTCTAGACAAGTTGGGAGGCATGCAATTCATGCCAAAAATGAAATTTATCAACCTATTCAACTCGACTATCATGAACCTCAGAGACCTATCAGTATTCGGTACCACTGATGATGTTGGGCGGTGCACCAAATTCCTGATCACCAAGGTGCATGACTAAAGTCTCTGGTTGTATAGGCGGTACCCAATCCATGTTGAATACATCCATCAGCTTATTGGAATGTCCCTCTAAGGTGAGGATGTGTCGAAAGGATTCTAGGGTTTCGGTAAGAATGACAAAAATAAAGGAGTGCCTAGCCTCTATGAAAGGTTCCACACTCAAAGGGGGGGGGTGCATAGCCAAAATTGACCCCATAATACCAAAGACAGTCAGGACTGGCTGTTACATCATGGACAACAAAGTTATGAGGTCATTTTACAAGGGAGAATGCATGCTAGATGCATTGTCAGTAGAAGACTTTTGCGCCAATGGCGCTATATTCAACCAGTGTCGTTACCTACTGGATGAACTACTAGTGGCTTGTGAGGAAGCCCAGGAGAAGGGAGGAACCTTCACCTATGGATATCTATTGATGGAGTTCACAATGCTAAAATGGAATCCACCCATGGGAATATCGTTAGAGCTAGCAGACAAGGGGCACCTTGTGAAGATGTTTGTGCCCTGGCATTCCAGGACGGACTCGGAGAATACAACTTTCAACACCATAGTATTCTCCAAGTGGTACAATGGCCTGATCGATGCAACGCAGAGGTTACACATTCCACAAGAGCTCCTCAATTGCTACATGAGGAATATCTCTTTCAACATGAAACAACACCATACATTTGTAGGGCTGAGGCATGTTAATAGGGAGGATTTCCACTCGAGGATGCTACCATTCTACCTTGATGAGGAGGCCTTCGACAAAGAGGTAATGTCATGGCCGAGAGTTAAACACAAACCACACAATTTGGGGGATCCACTATATTTTTCCTATCGAGCTACTGAAGAAGAAAGGCAGAGAAGTAGGGGAAGGACCGAGCTTAGGATCAAATCCACAGAAAGAGGAAGCTCTGTCATAGTCAGACTCTGAGGAGGGGGAGGAGATGTAGCCATTGGAGCACAATAAAAGAATGTTTCCTATCTTCCTGCAACTGCTAGAGAAAGTCATGCTGATAGGGAAGGATTTCAATGAGATTTTGAGCATTGTGCTCATTACTAAACCAGTGGCGAAGAGGTTCAGAACCTAGGTCTCATCGAGTAAATTTTAAAACCCCCAACCCCTTTCATCCATTGTCCCCTGCACTTGCTTAGCGGTTAGAGAAACCCCCATAATCCATATTCAGGATGACCCTGAGCCTGACACCCTTCCATCCACCACCATCACTGAGAATCCTCCGTCACCACCACAACCCCAATAGCTACCCCCTGAAACCACCAATCCACCGCAAACCACATATCTAGAGCTGATGCAGCTTGATCCCCTAGATAAAGTAGAGAGAGAACTCCCAAAGACAACCTAGAAGTTGCCTGAGTCGAGACCATAAGTTTCTGGTCCAAACCCCAAAGTACTAGAGCAGAGCCTACAACTGATTGGTCTGAACTTGGACATCCAAGACCAATAGATTGTTCCTTTTGTGCTGAAAAACGATACCCAAACAGTGTAGGATCCACAAGCTCATAGTACCCAACACATCCCCTCAATGACCAAGGTTGAGGGTGGCCAAGAAAGAACAATGTAAGAAGAAGATGCAAGAAAAGGGTAGGAGATACCAAAGGTTCAGAAGGAACCAAATTCAACCTCTGGGCATAGCACGAAATATGCATCGGAACAGATGGAGCTAGTTCTCCAAAACCCTCTACATTGCACAGAGTTGTTGCAACTCTACCTGGCCAGAACAGAGGTTCTGACACTTCTGCCATCAACATTGAGGTTGAGGTTGGTGCCAAGATGATTTGTAGGGGAGGAGGAAGTGGAGACTCCGTCAGAACACTCAACGACCAATGGACTTCCATTGCAGACTCAAGCACCCAGGGATGCAACATTGTCTTTTGCTGACCTAGCAAAGTGGGCAGCAACAAGTTGGTTGGAATGATCAGAGCATCAACTGATCAACTGGAGCAGAGGCTCCAACAGGGTGAGAGGTCTGCCAAGGTCGCAAGGGAGGAAGAGTTCCTTGCGCAAGCATCCAGACAACAAGAGGAATAGGCCAAGGTCCAGGTCGAGCACAGAATAGAAAGGGTCCAAGAAAGGTTTTCTAAAGCCTGGCCAAAGATTCAGAAGGTCACACTCCAACTACTCAAAGCCATCGATGCAAGAGAGTCGGACCATCATATTGAACTACACCAAGGAGCATGTCTAAATTGGACATTCATGTTGAGCATATGGAAGTGCAATTGTGAAAATATCAGCAAGAAGTAGAACAATAATCTCAGAAGCTACAGGAGCATATGGAGAATATAGTACTGGAAGGCAACAATGCTCAAGCAACACTACATAAGCACACAACCGAGTGCACACAGATTTTCAAGGAAGTCAGTGATTGGATGGGCATCATCGCTAGACACAACCATATCTTGGAGAATGTGTGCACTAGAATCCAAGTGTTGAATGAAGAAGTTGTGGCCACAATGGATCTGCTGGAGAAACAACAAAAGTCAACCAGATCCAACAAGCTGACAATGAACTGAACACCCTATTCGAGGCATAATCCGTAGCAAAGAAGGAGTTGCACGACATCCAACCTATCGTTCAGATAGTTTATATGAAAATGCATCAAGTTGATGCAACATAAGACTCTGAATGGAACTCGTTGGTCACATCCAAGCCCAAGGGATGCATTACAGATGTGAACCAACAGTTCGTCGTTGAGGCCTCACTCCTTGCCAGGAAATGGCAGGATAAAGTTGGAAGTTTCCAAGTGGTAAAGAAGTGGGCCTTGGAGCTGGTCCCAAAGTTGGTATCTTCAATTGAAGAGGCAAAATAAGAGAAAGTGCAAGAAGAAGAGAAAAATAAAGAAGAAAAGGAGGACAAGAGAAAATAATAGTTTCTCTTGGAAGCTGCGAAAGAGTCGAGTACTTGACTTGAGGGCGAGTCAAGGTTTGTGGTCGGAGCCTGTTGGGCCCTTCATTTTTGATAAGGAATTGCACACATTTTGGCTTAGTACGAGTTGTGCAAGCTTCAAAAGAAGCTGGACAACAGAGCAAGAAAAATAAACACAAATCTATTGCAAAAAGGACAGTGCAACACCATCAAAGAAAAAGCGGTTGCAACAGAACAAGAAAGCATGCAAGACAAAGCCAAGAGACACAACCTAGCTTATATATAGGGATGAATACAATTGTAAAATTTTGTTTTCAATTGGGTTAGTTCGGGTTGGTTGTTTTTTATTTTGGTTAGTTGATATAAAAAATGTAAGGTTCTGATCATAATTAGTGTAGATTGCTGAGAAGTCAGAGTTTTGAGTGTGAAATGTAATCTGTACACCTTTTTGAGAGTTAGAGCTCTGTGACATGAGTCCAGAGCCAAGATTCTATAATAGAGTGCTACTGTACGTCTCTGAGTTTGTAATGGAGAAATAACTAAGGTTAATATATGAAGGAGGATCCAAAATTTCAAAATATGTTGTGTCTTTCTGTGTTTATCCTTATGCATTATATCATTACAGTATTTATTTATGGTTTATGAGTTCCACATGATGTCTCTATGTTTGAATGCTTGTCCACAACATAAGTAGTTCCAGTTCTTTCACATATGAGTTAGATCTGTTTTGTAGTTATATGTTTTGCACAAGATTAGGATGAATCTTGAAGGTTATGTGAATCCTCCTAAGTATTTTCGTTTCCCTTCCCTATCCATTTGTCTCAGCAGTGCTTTGGGTGAGACTTCTTCTCTTTGGAGGGGATGAAAATGCCAATGCTCTAAACTAATTAGTACCTTTTGTTGGTCACCTGAGAAGGACCCTGGTCTGATGAAACTTGTGCCAACACAGGATACCAACCTGCCCGTTGGTAGTTCTTAACCCCTATGGCACAAAGTAAATATTTAAATTTGTTGCATTGTAAATTTGGGTGGAAAAGGGTTGGGGCCTAGCCCTAGCCCCTGGAGCTACCATGTAACCTTACCACGGGACCATTTCCTTTGTATTGGCATGGTTGACTCCACTCCATCTAGCCCACGGTTCGGTGCTATACCATATGACTATACACTTATGACTCAGGCCTCCCAATTATTAGCATGCATAAAGGGGTTAGTGCTCGGTTGGTCGGGCTAGCCCACCGACCAGGACACTTGACCAGGGGCTAGGGTTTACCACATGTTTACACGTGGAGCATTAGGACACAGCCACATGGACACACCTGCGACCAAGGGCCGAGAGGTAAGGGATAAGGGCCATCACCAGCCTATCCTAGGGCCACATGGAGGTGCACAAGTGACCATGAGCTTACGTGAAGGGGGATGCACCCTAATATTTACCAATTTTGGGTTTTTATACCATATAATAAATATTTTTAGTGATTTTTCAGTAGTTTTGGATGGATTTAGTCCATTTTTGGAGGATCTTGGGCCCTTTTTGAGGCTAGATCTTGGGAGAAGTTGGGAGTTTGTTTCCAACTTCAAGTCTATATAAACCAGAGGTTCTTGAAGCCATAGGAGAGGTTCAGAATAGGGGAGTTTTGAATAATTTCAAAGCCAAAGCCATTTTTATGTAGGGAAGCCATTAAGAGAGAACCTCTACGAGCCATTTCTGGGATCTTCATTCATCCGTTTTCAGTGTCATCAATTTTGTTGGATTCTTGAGATCTTGTAGAACACAACTAGATCAATTTGTAATCCATTTGGAACTTTTATGATGTACTTTTGAAGCTTTGAACATTGTAATATACTAGATATAAAAAGTATGCAGAACATAATTAAAATGCTAGAAATGGTAGAATAACAATAATATAACTAGCATAATCTCCACAATAACACATAAATGATATAAGAACAACAACAAAAATAGCACTTTGATTCATAAAACAATGTTCATGGGCCTCTTCAAGGGGGCAACCTCCAGTCGAGCAACACTCTATTTCAATAATCTCCAAGCTAGGGTTCTCATACCCTCGACTCCTATTTATACTAAATATCTCTATCAAAAGAAGAATCTAGAGGAAGATCTTTCTAGAAGCGGAAGCTTCTATTAGGTCTTCTTACATCTGCCTTATTCTATTTTATTGAAATTCCTTATTAATATTGACCTTTATTACATCCGAATATATTGTTCTACCTATGTGGGGGTTAGGACCCTAACATGTCCACCCCCTTAAAAACAACCTTGTCCTCAAGGCTTGCGATGTGGAAATTGTTGCAGAATGGTAGCCGATTCCTAGGTGGCATGTGCTGGAGTTGTATCTTTCCACTGGACTAGCACTTCCTTGATGGTTCTTTGACGTAGGAAACCCTCATGCTGGTCTAAAATGACTTCTGGCTATAGCCAAATGGATCCTTCTTTAGCTAACTCGGGAAGGTTGGTTTGAATTTGGCACCTAGTTCCAATCACCTTCTTTAAGCATGAAACATGAAAAATAGGATGTAGCTTTGAATGACTGGGCAGAGCTAATTGATAGGCTACTTGTCCCACATGCTTGAGAACTGTATAAGGACCAGAAAATTTGGGTGCTAGCTTCTGACAATGCTCGGTCTTGAGATTGTAAGGTTGCAGTCACAGAAACAGATGATCCCCTTCTGCAAATTGACGTTCAGAGCGACTTTGATCTGCTTGTTGCTTCATGCAATTCTATGCCATGACCAAGTTCTCTTTGAGGGTATAGAGAATAGCCTCTCAAACTATAAGTGTTTGGTCAATCGCCTAGACCTTTGAGGCACCGGGTAAGTATGAGAGAATTGAAAGTGGCTTTTGTCCATATACCACTTCAAAAGGAGTCATGCGTGTAGTTGTACGGTAGGAAGTGTTGTACCATCATTGAGCTAGGGGTAACCATTGAGCCCACTGATTTTTATTTTCAGAGGAAAAGCACCTCAGATATGTTTCCAAACACTTGTTGACAACTTCCATTTGACCATTAGTATAGGGATGATAAGTTCTGCTTTGATGCAATTGGGTGCCCTGTAGCTTGAACAGTTCTTTCCAAAAATTGCTTGGGAAATTTGGGTCATGATAAGAAACAATAGAGTGTGGCATGCCATTAAGCTTGAAGACCTGGTCCATGAAAATTTGAGCCATCGTGGATGTTGTAAATGGGTGTTGAAGAGCCCATAAATGAGCATACTTGGAAATGCAATCAACAACCACGATTATGACTGATTTATTACCCGATTTGGGTAAGCCGGTAATAAAGTCCATAGAGATATCCTTCTGAATAGCAGGTGGAATTAGAAGAAGTTGTAGTCTGGAAGGAGATTTGACTGTTTCTCCCTTGTTGCGTTGACACACATTACATTCAGTGACAAAATTATGGATGCCCTGTTTCATACCATCCCAGAAAAAAGAACGTTTCACCCTGTCATAGGTTTTGGTGAACCCAGAATGCCCCGTTGTGGGTGTAGCATGAAGCTCAGAAAGTACCATGGATTTAAGATTTGATTTTTTAGTTAAATACAAACAACCTTTGTATCAAAGCTCGTCATGGAGCTAAGAGTACCCTAGGGGAGCTGGAGCATTGGATTGCAATTGCTGGATCAGATGTGAACTTTTGGGATCTTATAGCCATTCCTGGCGAATGGCTTGGAGCCAATCTGGTACAATGAAGGAAACAGAAAAAAGGTATCCTTCATCTTCATATTTTCGGGAAAGTGCATCCGCCACCACTTTGTCTTTGCCTTTCTTGTAAATGATCTCATAATCATATCCAAAGAGCTTAGTCACCCATTTTTGTTGCTCCGGAGAGGAAATGCGTTGTTCCAGAAAATGCTTGAGGCTTTGATGGTCTATCGTAATTTGGAAACGTTGCCCAAATAGATAAGGGTGCCACAGATCAACGACATGAAAAATAGCCAACATTTCCTTTTCATAGATGGATTTTCCCAGATTCCTTTCAGATAGTTTCTTGCTGGTAAAGGCTAGAGGTCGACCCTCTTGCATAAGGACAACACCAATTCCTTTCCCTAAGGCATAAAATTCCAACAAAAAGGTCTTTTTGAAATCAGGAAGGGCCAGAACTGGAGTGGTGCACATGGCCATATTCAAGGTTTGAAAAGCTTGAGCAACGGATGGAGTCCAAGTGAAAGAGTTATTTTTGAGGAGAGTAGTGAGAGGTGTTGTAATCTTTCCATAATTCTTAACAAACTTGCGATAATACCCTGTTAAGCCTAGAAATCCACACAAGACTTTGAGAGTCTTTGGGTGCAGCCAGTCTTGCATAGTTTCAATCTTTTTCGAATCCACCCTGACGCCATCCTTTCCAACTAGATGACCCAAGTATTCTACTTTTGAGGCACCGAAAAAGCATTTAGACTATTTCAGGAAAAGCTGGTGCTGAGAGAGTAGATGGATAACTCGATCCACATGAGTAAGATAGTTTGTCCAAGTTTTTCTATAGATGAGGATATCATCAAAGAAAACTAAGACAAAATGACGGAGAAAAGGATGGAAGACATGATTCATGAGGCTTTGGAAGGTGGAGGGGGAATTACACAAGCCAAAG
>SNQJ01S0090989.1:574-32834 GCA_010110895.2 Picea sitchensis | reverse complement strand
CCATTCATGGGTGTTGTATATGCATGTGCATTTTCCTTCATGTCCAAATACCTTTATCAATCTTGCGGTCCAAAACCCATGACTAGGGTTGACATCAATGACAACAATAAATCTTCCAACACAATGTGCTTAATATCATGGAAAGCGTAAGACATAGCACGTTGAAAAGTCGCACCAAAATTTTTGAGACCAAAGGGTAGTTTCATGTAGGCGAAGGTTCCCTAAGGGAAAATAAAAGCAGTCTTGTGTTGATCCACTGGTAAAATATTAATTTTATTATAGACGGAGAAACCATCCATCAAGGAGAAGATTTCACTCCCGGCATAGTCGTCAACGATCTGGTCAACAAAAGGGGTTGGATAATTGTCCTTAGGACAAGCTTTATTTATATCCCTATAATCTACACATACGCGGATCATACCTTGTTTCTTATTTACCGGAACAAGATTGGATACCTATTCAGTCAAAGCCACAGGATAGACAAAACTAGCTTTAAGAACTTTTTGAACTTCAAGCTTGATAGCAACAACTTTACATGGATGGACTGGGAGAAATCTTTTTTGAATGGGTTTAGTGTCCGGATATGTCTTAATCTCATGCACAACAATATTAGGATCAATACCTGGCATATCTTCATAACTCCAAGAAAAAACATCACAAAATTCTTGAAAAAGGGATTTATAAGTGTGGACCTCATCAATAGAACATGAGGCATCGATATGAACATTTTCCACGACTCCGGTTTTAATCGATATGTCAAGAGGAATGGTAGGTGAAATATTACTCAAATTCCCTTCATACAAAACATCATGTGTTGACTCAAGAATGAAACAAATAACAACAACAGCTGACGGAGCCGAAATCCATTGGTAGCTCTCTATGGTATCACGTTCTAGAAGAGGATAGAACGATGATGCCCATCGTCCCATGGGGTATATTCCATAGACATGACTGACATGATCATCTCGTCAGTAGGAAATATCACGTGAAATGGATCAGGAGATATATCACAGAGAGAGAGAGAGAGAAGAAGGAGTTGTTGATTGAATAGCTTGATAAGAAGATTCGACCGGACTTAAAGGCATGTTGTCGCTGTAACGAAGATAATCACCAGAGTTAGGTACTATCCACGGGTCATATGACTTAGGGGTTTCACGAAAAATGGTTGAGATCATGTTAATCGAAGTGACAAAAGGAGGAGGAATATCATGTGGTGGAATAGGAAATGTACTTATCAAATTTGAGTTTTTTAAAAGACCCATGTTGACATTCTCATAACCAGGAGGTGTATTTGAGATAAAAGGTACGTTGCTAGTACGCGAATCGAAATTAAAGAAGGCTAGTTGGTCAAAAGTAATGACCTTTCCTTGGTGTGGGAAACATAACACACGGAAAAGGGTAGAGACAACTACATGCATGGAATCAATCTAGCTACGACCAAGTAGAAGGTTGTAATCAAGAGGTGCATCAAAGACCTCGACCTCGACATTGACCGATTTACCTTCCAACATAATAGACAACGAAGGAAGAACACTGTAAGGTTTAAAATCTATACCATTGAAGGCCTTAAGAGTATTGTGTGACTCGGTAAAGGCAGGAGAGGCAATNAACACTAATTGAGGAGGAAGACTTAGAATGTGATCTTCCAAGTCAAATATTATTAAATTAGTATCGGTAGGATCAATTCACCCAATAGCCTTTAGCAATGTCTTTCGTTGAGTAGGAAAACTTTGAAGGACTTCGAGAGCTGACATCCCAGAGGGTGCTTGCGCAAGGTCTTCTACAATATTGTATTTTTGGGTAGCATGTGCATGAGGATTAAATGAAGACTTTCGAACAATTCCTTTGGGAGGAGGAAAAATAACTGTATCGAGACCCAGTCGTTCGAGATGAAGAGGATCGTTTGGAGGTGAAGTTGGGGGAGGAAGTTGAACCAACGAAGGTGGTATATCATCAACCTTCTCTTTCGATGTAGAATAATCTTTGGCTCGAGTTGCGACTGCAACTTAGTTCTTCTTGGACTCACCAGTACACATAAGGACATAAGATGAGGTATAAGGGGAGGTTTGGTCATGAATGACCAATTGGGCCTGCTGCTAAGAAGGAAATGATTGTGACAAGATGACAGGTGTAGAAGGTTTCCCGGTCCCTTGTAGGAACTTAGTAACCTCAATGCGTCGTGGACAATATTTCGTATAATGATCGTCACCACAAATAAGGCAAGGGTAACGAGGATTATGTTTATCTTTCTCATCAACGGGTTGCGTTTTGGATTTGTTAGATTGTTGATTATTATTTTTTTCCTCCTTATTCTTACCCTTCACTTTCTTTTTATTTTGTTTTTTTCGGGTACGTGTAGATTGAACCAAATTAACTTCATAATTTTTACCGAAAGAAGTAGGAGAAGGAGTATTTTGTACATTAGAAGCAGTAGAATTGGGATTGGTGTGACTGGCGTGTGTGGAATTAGTCTCAGTATGAAAGGTACCAATCACACCATCAACAACATGAGAAGCTACTGGAGGTGTTGGAGTAGGATTCGTGGAAGGGTGAGGAACGTCAGGGATCAATTCGTAAAGCATGCTCGTTTGCGAATAAACAAGATCTAGATACTGAGCACGACTAATCACCTACTCTTTAGTGATAACACCTCCCATGGCCACATCATGGGCTATGGGCCAAATGAGTGATTTGGCAAACCACTCATCCAACAGTTGATCAGGAAGGGGAACTTTGATTAAGCACCTTCTCCTCCTCCACTCATGGATGTGATTAGAAATATGAGTCGAAGAAGATTGTTTAAAAGAACTCAAAATTTTGGTTCCTGTCTCATATTGAATTGGAAACTGGTAATGTGTTAAGAAATCCATGGCTAGGGTACTAAAGTCATTAAATAAACCTCGTGGTAACTCAATGTACCATTTGGCTGATGAACCCGTGAGAGTTCATTGGAAAATTCATAATCTTATGGAGTCATGCATCAATGGGTTGGACGAACACCAAAGATGGAAAGACATAACATGATTATTCGGGTCTTCTCTCGATCAACCATCAAATTTAGGAATGTCAGACGGTAATTTGGTTGGGATGATAGGCCAATAAGGAGAGTGCAAAATAGAATCATTCAAGATCCTAGACAAATCCAGTAAATCCAAAGTGGCAAGAAAAGGAAATTGTCTGTTCACTTGAGGAAACTGGTAGTGTTGGGGAAGAAGTCCTGTAGGTATACCAATATGACCATAAGCAGTCTGTAGATAGTTAGATAGTCCTGACAGATTTGGTTGTGGAGGTTTTTGATTAAGATTAGTTATGTTCCCTTGGAAAGGAACATTTGACTGAAAATTTTGACCCCAAGTAGGATTCATAGAACCTGGATACGGTTGACCAAGATTAGTGGGGGAAAAAACATTGACTTTAGGATGTTTCCCCCCAGACAGTTGTTGATTCCCTTGGAAAGGAAGATTCCAAGGTTTATATTGTAACACATGTATATTTTGACCATAACAGAGGTTATGGCCTCCAACTTGAGGTTGTCCCCCAATTTGAGGTTGGCACCTAAATTGAGGTTGTCCCCCAATCTGAGGTTGCCCCCCAAATTGAGGTTTCCCCCAACTTGAGGTTGGCCTCCAAAAGGAATCTAAAAACCAAAAGTGGTAGAATTATTGGTGCCTCCAACTAGATTAGAGCCACTAGGGCTATAGAACGATTAGATCCTCCAAACAAAGGTGGAGGAGGAACGTAAGGCCCCCTAGAGAGAAATTGTGTAGGTGTAGGAACAAACTGGCTAGTGACATTATACCCAAGAGAAACAAAATGTATAGACCCTCTGGATGGATTATGAGTAGGAATAGCAATGGAAGTATTCAAAGAATTATGCCCAGGGGGAAGTGACAGATTTGGTCTAAGAAGAAGTGGTGTTCCAATAGGATCTTGAGCGATAACCACATTTTCGGTAGAAACAATCATAGCTTGTGGGACCATAGTAGAATGGGCCATCTAGAGCGGAAGAATTGAGTGAGAACCAACCAATAATTGGTCTGAAACTGTGGTGACACTATCGGTCGTGCCGGTAAAATGGTCTAAACGTATCGTATATGTAACAAACATTTTAGGCACTTGTGATGGCATAGGTTGATTGGACTCATTCCTAGTGCACTGTAAAGGTCGCGTACTGACGAAGGGGCATAACTAGGATCAAAAATTCCAGCAGTGTGGGCTGGGGTTCTAAATTATTCACTTTGAAAAAATGGATTGTCTACTCTAGATCCCACGTTAGGTCTAGTAGTTACTTCAGTATTGCCAACAACAACAATTTCTCCCAATGAGTTCATCCGGAGAAATTGTGCGTCTTGTCTAATACGCAATAATGGATTTGGGGGAAGTTGGAATGCCTCTAAAGAATCCAAAACAATTCGGAATCCCTCTAAAGAGTGTGAACTTCCAAACTATGAGGCTACTTCGTTATTGACTTCTCCCTTAGGAGATCCCTCTGGTGAGTTAGGAATCAAAGGAAGGTAACCTTCTGGATCCTCTAGGGTTAGTCCTTGCATCCTATGTGAACGACAAAGGCCAATGTTGGTTGAACCAAATAAAAAATGAAAAAAATCTATGGCCAACTAGAGAAACAAACAACACTCACTAATAAAATCTAGAAATCAAACCAAGCAAACAAACCTTCCTATTTCGAAGTCACTAGTTGGTGATGAAATCCAGCGTCGTGAAATCAAGACAAGAAGGGGCTAGGATAAAGTGGGTGGAAAAGTTACGTTGAGGACATGCTTAACGAACTTACACCCTGGTGCAAGATCTCACACATAATCGTGGGTATACCCTCCAAGGAGCCCAAGTGAGTTTGGCCAACATCGATTCTAGGTACCGTGAAGAATTTCCCCTCCATAGTCACCTCGTGTAAATACCCTAAAGAGATAGGCTACTAAGGTTACCAATTACGACAATGATGCCTGGGGAAACAATCGACAGTCTGATCCATGCGCAAAGGCAAGGTATCTAGCCCTAAATCAACTCGAGAAGCTCCCACACATAATCGTGGGTATACTTTCAAGTGACCCCCAATAATATGCACAATCTCTACACTAAGACCGACAAAGTAAGGTGAGTAACTCTGCCAGTCCTAATGCGACCTCATGATTGACCCTTTTGTTAGAAGGGCTTCCCAGGACAAAATGTAGCAATTGGATTTGAACTCTCCCTATCACAAGATACTATTGTGTGTTTTGATGCTTTGGAGAGTGTTCCTTACAACCTATTCTAAAGCACTATCCTAGCTAATGTTGGTGAAGATAATCTCTAGAAAATAAAAGTTACTAATAAATTTTAAAATTACGTTGCGTTTTAAAGGCTGTCGTTTACTCAAAAGGGAGACAGGAATGAAATTGATGATGTTGTGACCTTGACCTAATAAAATGCAAGAAGAGATGAATGTGCAATATTTCAATTCAATGAACTCTAATTATAGTATGGAGAATGTATTTCTCTTGAAGTAAAAAAAGCTACAAATTTCAATTTCTTAATTTCGAATGAACACAATTCCAAACAATCATGAACTACAAAATTTTCCAAATTCTCTCTTAATCAAGTATTTTGAATGTAAAAATTTTCTTATGAAAGATTACTAAAAAGAATAAATTAATTCAGTTCTTCCTTTCCTAAATCAAATCAGATATGTAATGATGAAAGGAAAGTGTAATCCAAGAAAATTAACACACTCTCAACACAATTCCCAAATCAAACTTGTAATGTAGACAAAAATTAAAAAGATAAGAAAGTCTTTTGTCAAATGCAAACAAAAATGTCTTTCAATCAACAAACAATATGGAAAGTGAAATCAATCCAAAACCTCAAATAAATCAAAGACCCTTTGTCAAACAAGCACTTAGACCAAGATCCAGAGATTATATCATTGTGACAAAGATCAAAAAGTAAAACTTGCAAAATCTACAAAGAAAGACTTTCAATCCCTAAAAACCAATCAAATGCAAGATTTAAACTCATAAATCAATCAAACACTGGTATCAGAATTTCATCCCAGGCAATTGAGGCAAAGTTGGGTGAAAAAAGACAAATTGGCTCACACCAACAATTCCTACAGGAATCGTCGCAGTCTGACAGCAGGGCACAGTGTGACGAGCTAAGGTTGGCATAGGCTACCAATAGAGCACAATGCGACGTCATCGCACTGGTTTGCATAAGAAGGATGCGACGTCTGAGGGTCGTCGCATGATGTATATATGGTATAGTGCGACAATCTCTGTAACTAAGGAAAAAAATGGGATAAAGGCAAAAAATCTGACTGAACTTTCAGACCTAGGGAGTCCAGATGGATCACCCACAGACTTAGAGAATGAATCTAACCAAAAGAAGGTAGGCCGAAAGCAAAGAAGAAGCAAAAAAACAAAATAAAGTCATATCCCTAGTATGGTCGCCAATTTTTTTATCGGATTAATCGGTAAATGTGGACATAAACAGATCTCCCTAGATCTCACCAGAAACTAGAACAAAACAAAACATGATAATATAAAACTTTCCCTAAGCTCTAATTATTGAGTTTACTAGTTAACGAGAGATAGACAATATACCTTTTAAATGTTGTTTCCTCCTGTCGTTGCCATCCTAGCTCCGTTCCAATGCTCCTATGATATTGAACCTGCAAAGGAACACAAGCCAACCAAAGTGAAAGAAACACAATATACTCAACAAGAACCTATGTATGTGATAAAGGAATCATACAATAAACCAAGACTAGTTTTATGGGAAAGAAACATATTGTTGTATTATATTAAATGGAAAGCAGAGAATACAACCAAAAGCCTTGATGTTGCAAGGTCCCCTTTCATTGGCCCTTTTCTCCAACACACACACTTGCTCCAAAGACTTTTAATGAAGAAGATCCACCATGTAGCTTGTAGAACTAAAGAAAAGCTTTCAAGAGGAAGAAAAACTCTCCATACAAATCTTAGCCTATTGAACCTTAGCCTTTTCCATGAGAGATATCTCTTTATATAGTGTGAAAGAGATATGGATGAGAAAATTGGGATGATCCCACTAAATCAGAAAACAGAGTAAGATCCAAACCGTTCGGAGGCCACCTAATCTTCTAAAAGATCCCCTTCTAGAACATTCGTGAATTTTGACTTTTCCTTAGATTTTAACATCGTCACACCCTAGACATAGGGCAGCCTGTGGAGATGTCACAGTCTAGCTCTAGAGCAGGATGCGACGATCAGGGATTGTCGCACCCCATGCATATTGTAGGGTGTGACGACCTTCTTTATTAGGGTTTTTGAGAAAGAAAAGAAACTCACTCTCTTCATGGAGAAAGACTCTTTTATATTTTCAGGGAACATGAACACATGTTTTCAGTGGATCATTGGGGTGACCAAAATAATGTGTAACAAGATGATAACATAAATATAGAGGAAATTTGAAAATTAAAAAATAATTTTCATTTCTAAACTTTTAGATCTGGCAAAAGCATCACTACTTCTAAATAAATAGTCCTTGGACTATTAAGATAAGATAAAACTTAGGATGATAGCATAAAGATAGAGAAAATTTGAAAATTAGAAAATAATGTCCATATCTAAACTTTTAGATCTTGCAAAAACATCACTACTTGTAAATAAGATAACTTCTAGGATGGTATCTTTGAAATACAAAAAATGCCTAGAAATTAGTAAATAATTCTCATATGACACATGAGTAATTGCAAATGTTTAAAGAAAAAATTATTTTCATAATCTTGTTGTGTCTCTTTTTACTTCTTTTTTTTTCAATATTCACTCTAAAATTTTCATATTATTGGTAGTAATTTTAATTAAAACTTCAAATACTTATCTAATGTACCTTAAGTGTAATATAAGATATATTTTCTCCCCCATAACAAGTTTAAACTTAGTTCTATTTACAAGCATACAAGAAAAAAAAATTGGGGCTCATTATTATTACATCATAACTATTGTTATTGTTACATATGATCTTTATCAAAAAGCCCTTCCAATACAAGATCTTATATGCTCTTAAGGGTTCTCTTTTAGATTTTTCTCTTAGATTTCATATCTTAGAGATTAGATGAGATCTTTTTTTCTTTTCTTTTGTTTTTTTTTTTTTTAATAGGAGTGGTTTTTGTGCTCCCTCTTTGTATTAACAATTTTGTGTTTAAAAGTTCAATTGACCTATCTTTGTGGTCATTTGTTGGACATTAATAAAATCATTGTTTCTTATCCCCCATGGTGAACATATACATTTCACTACTTTGATTACATGTATAGAATCTACTGGATTACAAATACTATATAAAAGAACCTCCAAAACCACCACCTCTCAAAGGACCCCTTTATATGGGACTCCGAGCTCTTCAAAACTTGTAGCATTATGATTTTTGAACTATAGACTTGTTCTTTGAGGAAGAGTTCTTTGAGGATGCATTGGGGTACTTGTAGCATTATGATTTTTAATTGTTTTGCATTAACTATGTGTATGGGAATGCTTTATATGTTTCTCTAATGAATTTTATTAGTTGCATTCATTTTTTATTTAGAATGTTGTAGATGCATTTAATTAATGGTGTCATAAAATGGTTAAATCAGTGTGTTTTCCTATAGTTGGTAAGCTACATGATATGTTAGCATAATTTTCTTTGTATTTCTATGTGTATTCCGCTAGTAATGTTCCTCAATCAAGATGGGGAACATTATAGGCATCCTTTTTAGGTATATCCTTCATTTCACTACAAGTTGGGAATTTCATTTGAGCTTTGATTTCTTTGTGAACAATAGCCCTAATCCTTTTGGTGTAAGGATTTCTATTTTCATATTTTAATTTGTCTCTAGTCCCAGTTTAGCTTTCAATATTCAAGGGAGAGATGACCCTCCTCATAAGGGGCATAAATCTCCCCTTAACTCAGACTCCTTTCAATATTTATGGACAATTGAGGAGCACAAAATGGACAATAGGGATCTCTGAGAATTTAGAAGAATTACTATAAATACCAATGAGATTGAGCATCATTGTTTATCATAGTACACAATCATAATGAATTTGTTAATACAACAAAACAAAAGGATCAATATCCTTGAAGCTAAATGTACCATGATGAGGAATCTGGTTTTGAATCTTCATAAATAATCTCAGTCCTTAACCTCCAACAATCAAGGATCCAAGAGTTTTGTGCAACCAAATTTTAAAGATGATACGGTTCACCAACTCAATGAGTCAATGAACTTGGAACAACATAGCTCCATTCCCTATGATGTGGGGCAAGATGAAGTAAATAGTAACAAAGCCTTTTATTGATCTTCGTGTATTTCAAATTCATTTGAGTCTCAGGAATTTTTTTCAAGTAGACCACAAGAAAGAATACTTGGAATGGTTTCTATGTAATTTGTTTTGAACTCCTTTTTTAGCAGCAAAAGACTACTTAGTCTCAATTTTGAAAATTTGTATATCTCTATGTAACTATTGTTAGTTAAGCTACACCCTCTTTATTAATATAATATTGTTGTTCCAATTTAAAAAATATTATAAACCCAACCTCCCATAACTCCTTTGATTATTGTTACATTCATGTATTTTTCCATTCATGTGATAAAGCAACTTGACTATACTCATCTCCTTATTGTATACAACAATGATAATCCTCTTATCTATCCCCTCTATTGAAAGAGAACAAAACTCATAATCACTTGAATGTTGGCAAGTTTCCAAAACTTCATGGATTGAATTTTTTTATTAATTCCCGGTTGCAAGAGTCTACATAAAGATAGAGTAGGAACTAAAAGAGGGATTCGGATTCCATTATTAGTGGATGAATAAATAAGGTTCTAAGTCAAAATAAGATTTTCCAAATAATATCATAAACCCTAAAAAAAAACCATCGAATGGCATGATATAACTTCTAGTATTTGTGGATCATGTCACTAATAATTTGTGGATCATATCATGAAGAAATTTGTTCTAGTATTTGTGGATCATGTCACTAATAATTTGCAATGTTGTACAAAGATATCATTTATAGGTTTAACATCTCAAAATCCTAAAATATTTTTAATTTGCAATGTTATACAAAGATATCATTTATAGGTTTAACATCTCAAAATCCTAAAATATTTTTAATTTGCAATGTTGTACAAAGATATCATTTATAGGTTTAACATCTCAAAATCCTAAAATATTTTTAATGGGGTTTTTCCTAGAACTCATTGAAAGTTCACATTCAACATGTCTAGTGCTACGATTATTTGGCTAGGAGACGCTTTCTTCCAAGGAAATTAAAAATCTTAGGGATAAGATAATTATTATTATTGTTACATATGAGATTCGGGTTCATTATTATTACACCTAAACTAGTTAGAGGATCATGTATTGGAAGAGCCTTCTTTTCACTTGAAACTGTTTTGTGAAGGGAAAATGGTTCATTACTTTATTCTTTCCAACATAATTACAATGTAGTAACAAAATGTGTGAAGGGAAAATGGTTCATTACTTTATTCTTTCCAACATAATTACAATGTAGTAACAAAATGTGCTGACATTGTGCAACCTCCTAGAAATTAGCAATTTGTTGGTTCCCTTGTTGTAGAGACTAAATTTTAGGTATAAGATCTTGTTTCTTGTAAAAAAATTTGATGCTTAAATTTAAAATATTTGAAAATACAACTATGGATTAGAAATTTTTGATTGTTAGTTTTTTCTAAAAAAATTGCAGACTACTGGAGTTTAAAGAATAATCAGTTATGCATGCAGTTATGCATGACAATAAGTTTGAAACAATAATGTTAAGGATCAGTTCCAATGTAGCAATGGATAACTATGCCATTAAAACACAATATCCTTTGTTTGTTTATAAATATTGTATCATTTGTTTAACAAGACAAAGGGGTCCTCAAAGAACAAGTCTATAGTTCAAAACTTGGTTCTTGATTAATTGTTCCCATGCTACAAGTACCCCAATGCATCCTCTTAGCTCCTATATTGATGAAATGAGAATGATGCTTTGTCCACTTATTGATGTGGAAATAAATGTTGATTGAATGCTAATTTGAGGTGCACTTTATGGGATATAACATGCGTTATTTCCCTCGTTTTTCATAATTATTCCTAGCTCAAGATTTGTGGCCATATTGGCCCATTGATTAGATGTTGAACTGAGATCCCTTTTAACATTAAAAAAGGAGGATTCCAAGAAAAAATGTATTTCCTTTTTCATCCTTGTGATGATATTTTCTAAACTTTAATCCTTGGGAGTCACTTTGTTGATCATGGCTTTGATGACTATCATAAAATCCCCAATTATCATTAATGATTTGTTTATTTATTCCTTGGTTGTGATTTTTCCTTTCAATAAGGCATAAGCCTCCACCTTATTGTTGGTGGCATGTCCCAAAACCCACGCATATGATGCTACAATATTTCTCCTGGGATCATAGAGTATCCCCCTTGCACCTAATGCCCTTGTTGGGTATGTAGTTTAACACTACATAGCATATTCATATAAAATGATCATCAAGAGCAATTAAGATTAAATGAAAACAAAAAAATTATCTGTGATGACCTTGGAATGAGGTTATTGCTCATCCTTCAACTCTCGTTCTCTATGGCCTACTCTTGCAATGACATCTAATGATGCAATATAAGGAACTACAATGCCCTAGATTCAAATCCTAAATCCTTTCTAGACTCTACCATTATGTAGTTTAAAGGAGGAATGTTTGTTGCATCACTTTGAAGAGTACTAGGTCATCCTAGTTACAAAGTTTCTTGGAAGAGAAATGTATTGTAACAACATTGAATTGTCGTAGACCTTATAGGTGCAAGTGCATCAACAATGTATTCTCTCATATTTTTGGTTCTTAATTAATTTCAACTCCCTCTATGAAAAAAAAAACTTATTGAAATTGAAGTGTGTTACTTGTCGATTCTATTCTCTAGTAGGTGTCCTACAAACCTAGTGTACAGCTCACAACCTTTCCCCCAATTTTCCTTCATTCCCGAGGCATGAAATATCCTTTTTTTTTCAAAAACCTTATGGAAGTGGAGGTAAACATAATATAATATGTTGATTATAATATATTATTATATATTAATAATATTCTATTAAATGAAGAGGGATCATATAACTCAATATTGAAACCTCAATATTTTGATCCTTCTCGACATATAATAGGTAACCTAGAATCCACAAAGGCATATTTTGTAGTGATAATATTTTGGTGTAGGAATTGTCTTATAAACCATGTGTATCCCACAATCATTATGTACGTTGGTTCATTCACAACACACACACAATGATGTTAACATATAAAATTTAGAAGAGTAGTATTAATGTGGAAAAAAACTATCAACATAGGGATTTGCTAATTGTTGATCATAATGTTTGTAATCTTCCCTTACGTTTCTTATATCATAATTATTGTTCTTATACTACTAGTTACCATTTAGAAACTTAAGTTATATTGCTTTAAGTAACTTTTTATGATATTGAAGGGTGGTCAACTTTTGATTGTTATTGTATTTGCATAGTAACATATCATATATATGGTTAGGTCCTACTATTATGCACATTAAATATCATTAGTTCTATAGCATACATAGGTCCTTGACCCACCTCCCTTCACTGGCGAGGAACTCCATTAAAAATTTATCTTTTACCCCTAATAAGGATTATCTAACTATGAGTTCATTTCAACCTCAACAACTCTATGTCTAATTTTATGTACACATACATATATAGAATCAACATTTGCAACAAAACTAAACATACATGTACATTGATTTCCCCACTTGCTACAACAAATATTTAAGCACGCAAATACTTTATAGAAGGATTCTCATCCAATTAAACAGTAAATTGTTCCATAAAATAACTCTCATATTATCTACCAATGACATGGAATGTCATAACATAATATAGACAACATCATTCTTTTTTTTTTCCCTGAAGAAAAAAGAATAAATTTTACTTCATCCATTGGAGAAAATAAATTTACATTTTGCAGATACATGTTGTCACACACCCAACCCCTTAAGTACCCTTTTAAGGGATGGGGTATTAATTTTTATCCTTCATACAACTTCTTTGAGTTCCTCAAATAAGGGAACCATTTCCTTCTTCTCTCCGAGAGCTTCCCAACGACTAAAACCTTGTCCAAAACCAAGTATTGGTTCGAAAGTTATGGCCTTCCGAGGTTTTTGAGGAATAATTGGCCAATGAGAACCCCCTTTGGCATGTGGCATCCACGTAGCTCCACATGGAATATATGTAGCTTCACCTCTCTCACGCCATCTGACATGGCATATATGTGACCTGGTTTGTCATCCCCTAACGATGATGTGGCGGTTGGTTGCAAGGAATATCTCCCAGTCTTGGTGAATACCGGGTCTTTGGCCCTCCATCGTTCCTGTACAGGTCTACAACACATTCGAAGACCCGAAGTCCCAAAGTCTCCTTTCGCTCCAAAATCTATGGTGGGGATCGATTCACCCTTATATCTGACGGTTGAGATTTGTTTGCACCTAACACAAGGTTTAGACTTGGAAAGGGTCCTACACTAAATTCACACTCCTCGAGCGTTTTCATCAACAACCATGGATTAATCAATCATCGCGATCTACGGTCCATGTGTTCCAACATAAATTCTTGTTAGCTCATTCCTCATAGCACGCGTAGATCCTCTGCCAACACGTAGACGAGCTATTTGACGGTCTTGATCAAAGTGTGCAACCTCCTAATAATTAATGCCCTTACAAATTCAAACTATGTTTTCTCTCTCCTCTATTGATATATGTCCTCAATGGATGGTTTGATCTCCACTTCCCACAACCCAGACAAATCTTGGTCACCTCCAAGCCTTGATGATCGACAACTAAGATTCATTTGTGATTAACACATAGCTTAAACTTGACAAGGGGGTGGGGTCCCACGCTTAGTTCGCAACCAATCCCATGATGCCACATCATCCTGGCGTACATTCCCTATCCAACCGAGGTTGGACACCACACACATGGATTTTAGAACTTCAACGCTTAATGAACCATCCTATATCCTTGAGTTTTTCCTGGAGTCCCAGAGTTCCGAAGTTCTAAAGCTCTCGCCACGAGCTCCAGCCTTCGACACTTCGACGTTTGGCCTATAGTCCAACATGTAGAATCTTCCAGAGTCTCAAAGTCCCAGAGTTCCGAAGTTTTGGAATGTCAGAGAGGGTCCCATGTGCATACTTATCTTAAGGTTAATCACGTGATTTATTTAATCCCATTAGTTAGGTAATCTCGGCCTTCAGGCCATAGCCTAGGTTACACTCTACTGGGAACTCTTGAAGTAAACTTCATCGGAGTGCTTACACTCTCCTTCCACTAGTAGATCAAACAATTGATAAAGAATCCCAATGGATCCTCAGATTGACGACTCACATTGCTCCCAAATTCTTCCCCACGATCCAATGGTTGGCGGGATTTTTCCACTTCAGAGATTCGAGAGTTCACAATCCTTACCATTATTAAATATTCAATCCCTGAAGGGACTACCTATCAAAGAGTTCATAAAGCAAGGATGACTGCGTGTTGTCGGTTATTGGTACCACTTACTCTATCCTTCCACTGTACTCAATCTAACGATTTAGAAGTGTCTCGAAGGAGCCTTAGATCTACGACCCATGTTATTTCACGACTTCAACATTCGTGGATTCCGACCGTTTAAAACCTTTTTACTTCTAGAATGAGTCAATGCCTAATTGATCATAGCTTATATTTACCAATTAGGAAATATCTCAATATTTCTTGGATCGACGAGTAGCGTTACTTCGCGAGTTCGGTGTTCGGGATTTTCAACTGCTTCAAACTCTTTTACGCCTGTAGTGGGTCAATGCCGAATGACCATGGATTTTATTCGATGGTCAAGAAGGGTCCTGAAGGTTCTTAGATCAACGACTGAGAATTCTTACTCGATCCAATAGTTACGATAGGCCCTAAAATGTAAATGGATGGCTACGATATCATGATCCTTTACACAAAGGGTATTCTCTTTGGGTAACACTTGGCTCCTCTTTCATATAGCGTAGGGTTCTTGGGTTTCGATCATATGGAATTTTGACAAGCCCCTAAGGGATATACTCTCAGATATTATCTGAGATTTGGTTAAGGCCATGGAATTGAGCCCACGGTCACTAGGGAGAATGGGTTGAAGGAAGCACCTTTCACTTCAGAATCCAAATCTTGTAACAAGACAATGATGGTTTTAAGGGATTTACAAGTTTGAATTTATCCCATGGAGTCTATCCCGACTCTATATTTCTAGGTTTGGTCCCTAGATAGTCCACTGAGGACTTTCTAATCAAAATAGAGGCCAAAGTCATATGCCCCGGGATTCACTAAAAACCCATTAGTAACAATTATTCTCGGTTAAACAAGATTTAAAACAAAGATCCATTGACGGGATATGATATTCGAACTTTACTTCAAATTCCCAGTCAGCCAGGCCGTCCAAATCACAATTATCTAGCATACAAATAAGGTACACTTTTATTCCATCATCCCTATATATCAAGGAAGTATATGTATAGTGAAGATACAAGAATGATACCTGTGTGCCAAGCCATGATACCACCAGGTAGTTCTCTCCATTCCTCGGTTCTTCTATGTTCCAAATGAGAGCTCTTCCACGAGTTCTATCGTCTGTTTTTTCAAGCCCCATTCTAGGAATGGTCTTATTCTCACCCCTCCCACTCTCTTCTCTTCCCCCTCCTTGTATTATCTTGCACGTCTCCCCCCCTAGGAAGTTTATGGACCTGTTCTATTCGTTTTGCTAGAAGGAACTCGAGTCAAATATGGGCCTGTAGGAAGACTGTCTTCTTTGGTACTTTGGGTTGACATTTTTCTGTCTTCTCATCTATCCCCTCCATGCTTCCATTCATGGGGGTAGTTGGTGGTTCAACCACCAGTATTTTTCTTATTAACTGATTTTTCTTGGGATTAGGTTGAGTCTTATTATTCTAGATCAAATATTTCAGCAAAGAGGATTGGGTCATCTTGGCATGATGAATCCTCTCTACAGGTTTCCTCACTTTTTCCTCTAGTGGCATCATGGCTAGTACTTCAAGGCTTCACCCCCGCAGTTACTTGTTGAAATATAAAGAATAATACATTTACATTGTTCACATGCCATGGCATGGTAATCAAAAGTAATGATTAATTACAATATGGGGGGGGAAACAAGGGGTATTACACATGTCCAACATGTATGAGTTCAAGAGAGGAAAAACTAAGACAAATAATTAAGTCTTTTTCGGATACAAAATGAGGAAACATCCTCTGTATCTATCATAATATACTGAAAAACATCAAAAATTTCCCATTTGTGAAACAAAAGTCTGCTGCAAATAACATTAGGTCGCAACCTCTATAGGCCTCTAGAGTAACCAGGCTCTACTGAAAGAACAAAAAAATAAAATGTTGGAAAAGGAATAAATCCTCTCATGGATCTCTTCCAAGACAAGATAGAATAGAAAAAAATAGAATCCATACACCCCTCTTGATCCAACAACGACAAACCAAAATTGTGCCAAACTTAAACAACAACATCCCTGTGGCCCATAGAATTATTCCCCTTATGAGGAGGGTCATCTCTCCCTTGAATATTGAAAGCTAAACTAGGACTAGAGACAAATTAAAATATGAAAATAGAAATCATTGCACCAAAAGGATTAGGGCTATTGTTCACAAAGAAATCAAAGATCAAAAAGTAAAACTTGCAAAATCTACAAAGAAAGACTTTCAATCCCTGAAAACCAATCAAATGCAAGATTTAAACTTATAAATCAATCAAACACTGGTATCAAAAGTTCATCCCAGGCAACTGAGGCAAAGCTGGGTGAAAAAAGACAAATTGGCTCACACCAACAATTCCTACATGAATCGTCGCAGTCTGACAACAGGGCACAGTGTGACGAGTTAAGGTCGTCGCAGGATACCAATAGAGCACAATGTGACGTCGTCGCACTAGTTTTCACAAGCAGGATGTCACGTCTGAGGGTCCCCGCATGATGTATATATGGTACAGTGCGACGATCTCTATAACTAAGGAAAAAAATGGGAGAAAGGCAAAAAATCTGACTAAACTTTCAGACCTAGGGAGTCCAGATGGATCACCCACAGACTCAGAGAATGAATTTAACCAGAAGAAGGTAGGCTAAAAGCAAAGAAGAAGAAAAAAACGAAAACAAAGTTGTATCCCCAGTATGGTCACCAATTTTTTTATCATATTAATCGGTAAATGTGGACATAAACAGATCTCCCTAGATCCCACCGGAAACTAGAACAAAACATAACATAATATAAAAATTTCCCTAAGCTCTAATTATTGAGTTTACTAGTTAACAAGAGATAGACAATATACCTTTTAAATGTCGTTTCCTCCTGCTGTTTCCATCCTAGCTCCGTTCCAATGCTCCTATGATATTAAACCTGCAAGGGAACACAAGCCAACCAAAGTGAAAGCAACACAATATACTCAACAAGAACCTATGTATGTGATAAAGGAATCATACAATAAAACAAGACTAGTTTTATGGGAAAGAAACATATTGTTGTATTATATTAAATGGAAAGCGGTGAATACAACCAAAAGCCTTGATGTTGCAAGGTCCCCTTTCAATGGCCCTTTGCTCTAACACACACACTTTCTCCAAAGACTTTTAATCAAGAAGATCCACCATGTAGCTTGTAGAACTAAAGCAAAGCTCTCAAGAGGAAGCAAAACTTTCCATACAAATCTTAGCCTATTCAACCATATCCTTTTCCATGAGAGATCTCTCTTTATATAGTGTGAAAGAGAGATTGATGAGGAGATTAGGATGATCCCACCAAATCAGAAAAGCGAGATGGCATGGTGTTGGTCCAACCAGTCCATCCCAACTAGACAGTCATAAGAACCTAAAGGCAGAATGTTCAATTCAGCCTTTGTGCTCAGTCCATTCATTTCCACTGGACATGACTTAACTAACTCAGTGACTTTCCTCTTGGTTCATGTAGCCAACTACACTAACCAAGACTTTTCATGTTTGCTTCTCAAAAATTGCAAACTTTCCACCACTCTAGGATCTATATAACTATGCCTAGCCCCTGAATCAATTAAAATAGTAAAGGCATGGTTGTTGATCATACCTTCCACTTCAATCATGTGCAATTGATATTCAACTTTCTTGTTGTCCAGGGATGCATAGATCCTTGGAATTCTACTACCCATGTCCTCCACTGTTTCAGTATGTTGTACATTATGGACAGTTCTCACTTTATCATTTCTGTGGGGGAAATCTCTATACCTATGGTTTCCTTTACAACCCTAACAATCCATAGGTGGTGGTCTTGGAATTTGCCCACCCACTTCAGCCTTCCTGGGCTCTCTAAAAGATATATGTCCCTGAGGAATGTTCCTGAAAAAAGGGTGGCTTAGTTCACTTCTTCCTATGATCCATCTTGAATTTCTTCTTGTCTTCCCAAGCCTTCTGGAAGGTAGGATTCTCTCTTTGTTGCTCATATAATCATTTCACTCTTCTTATCATTTATGCCATGGTCTTAGGGTCATCATACTAGATCTTGTCATCGATGGAAGGTGGAAGTCCACTCAGATACCTTTGAATCTTAACAGTCTCATCTTTGATGAATGAGACATACTTCAACAATTCCAAAAATCTTTGTTCGTATTCATCAATGGTCATGCTTCCTAGCTTGAGTTCAAAGAACCCTTTCATCTTTCTGTCGTAGTATATTTTAGTCAAGTATTTCTTCTCGAAATACCTCTTGAATTCTTTCCAAGTGATATCTTTCTCTCTAATGTGTTGCACCTGCACAAGTTGATCCCACCACATGGATGCTTTTCCTTTCAATTGATACATTGCAATTCTACCTTCTGCATGAGAGGAATAATTCTGCAGTTGGAAATATTTCCTCATGCCAAGCAACCATGTTTTGACATATTCCTCCTTCTTGTGTTCTCCATCAAACGTAGGAGGCTTAATCTTGTTCATTTCTCCCTTCAGTTCATCCACTCCAGATCTCCTGTGATTTATGGTAGGAGATGGGCTCGAACTACTGTGTTCCCTCCTCTTGGAGCAACCTTTGGAGTGATGATGGTTTCTACCAACACTCCTGGATATTCTTCCCTCAGAAGTGTGGTGACTCCCTGTTTTGCTCGAGTCTCTCTCCTTGTCCAAATTATTTTCTATTCTCTCCAGACTCTTCATCAACTTTAAGTTGAATTCTCCCTAATGTTCCATAGCTTTCATGAGCTTTCTGCTATATGCTCGGTGAGTTTGGGCATGTTTCTTCAATCTTTCAATGATTTTCATCATATGCCTTTCCTTATCTATCTCTTCTCCATGCCCATTGGAGTTAGACCCTTCAACTCCCAAATGAACATCCATCCCTTTAGCTTCATTATTTGAACTGGAAACATTATGTGTCTCCTCCATTTATTTTCACTTAGTGTCAACTCTATTCGATTCTGGCACTCGTTAAACTTCTGCAAACACAATGTGCAAACAACCGGAATTTGTCAGGCCATTATTCCTTAACAAATCCCACAACATTCATAAACAAATCTAATTCAAGAAAACGTTCAGTTTTAATTCTCTGTGATTCTCGTTCAATCAAGAATCCTCGTAGATTTCTTCTTTCGGATCTCTGGTTTGCTAAGTTTTCGGGCACTATCCCCTTTCTCTCAATTCCCAACCCAAACGGCCACAGGTTGTGACCAAGCGCTAGATCGATAAGCATGTCCTTGGGCCTTCGTCCTCGAAAATTTTCAAAGCAAAACACAACAGTTTCTCGGAGTTCTTAGTTACTGAACTCATGCAGTAGGGTGGATCAATGGTCCATGTCTACCCAACATCTAACGGCTGACACTCGCTGTGGAACCTCAGGTGTCTGAGTTCTAGGACTTCAAGACTTTGGAAGATTTCACATCCGCACACCCCGAACCATTAATCTCTGAACACTCCCACATCACCTTAGGTGATGTTATTACGTCACATCACTTAACGTTTTCCCAATTGCGGGGGCATGAAACAGTGGTTTGGAGTAACCCGCCTTTCATCCCACAATTCTCCTAACATTGACACGTAACCCCTCAGTGAAACCGCGGTTTGGATTGTGGGACTGCCTTGGATAATTAGCTTCCGGGCAACTTGGGTCCCCGCAATGCCTTCTGGCCGTTGATATTGATGTATTGTGATCAATGCCACTGTGGGTCCTCCGACCTTTAAATACGTTACGTAACCTTGGGCCCCACTAACCCTGTTCACACAGGATGCCACATGGCAAAATAATAGCGACTAATACATGGCCCATTCAGATGGGTGACACTCGTCACATTCCAAATGCCATTTCAATATTCCACAGGTTCTAAACCCATTGAAACATGGCACACATCCCATGTGTCCACGTCAACTCCAAGTGATGTCATCATGACTCACATCTTCAGCTCTTCGGGCTTCGTGAGTTTCAATTCCTCTACGCTTGCTTTTTCTCAAAGTGATTTTCCCCAGAGTTCACGATCTACCGATGCATGTTCTCCTTCACAATCAACGGATATGAGTGACTTCGGTACTTCAGGCTTCGAGAGTTTAGAACTCACAACACTTGCCTCCTCTCGAAGTACTTCCACCCGAAGTACACGATCTCTTGACACGTATCCTTCGCAATGGACGGTTGTGATCTACTTCGAGACTTCAGGAGTTTGTCACACTCCACACTTGAAATTCTTTGAAGTGATTTTCCTTAGTCTTCTTGGACATGGATCTAATAGTCGGGCTATTTTCCTAAAATCTACAGTGTAGATCTCCTTCAAAAGTTTGTGCCTCAGCGCATTCCATTTATTTTGATTGTCGAACTCCAAAAGGCTTCTAGGACAACCTTCCTATACCTTCTTTGGATCTGATGGTTGTAAAGGACTCTCCTTTTTCCCAAACAGATCCTACGGCTCCAACACCCCAAGTGTTGAGTGCCCTCTCTCTGTGGTCAAATACCACACTGACTGCAATTTTATTCTACCGCTACTCCTGAGCTTTGTAACATGACCAGGTAACCCCTTCACACTCAAAAACATTCTAAGGTTTGAAATTGGTTCCATCTAAACACCATTTCCACTCGAAACCTTGGTTCCAAAGACCACTTATCCGACCCATCCAGGCTCAATGTGGAAACTATGGCTCTGATACCATATTGTAACATCCTCGACCATCACTCCCACTATCGGGCAACGCTACTATGCGGAATATATATATTTACTTATAAAGAATATGCATATAATCAAATTAACATATTCAACATGGAATTACTACTATCATACAGACTTAAAAAGAATTAACAACAATTCAAACTTGTAACGGAATACATGATAACATTTCAATACAAAGACATGCATCACATATAAATTAAGTACAAAATTAATACTTATCTTTTAAACTGACGTAACACCACCAACTGCGTGCAAACCTTCCATGAACCTCCCATCCTTAGACTGTGTTGCTCATCAATCTCAACAGTAGGTCACCCCCGAGTTGGGACTAAGCTCCGTCGGGCAAGGGAATCATAGGCTAGGCAAGGTCAACAGGAAGACACATAGTTTAGGATGGATTCTCTCCCAGGATCCACTTATTCCCACTGCTCATAGTCTCTCATTCCCCACATTCCTGTCCCACCCTAGGAGTATACACCTTCACTGTCACAAAGACAATCCTTCGGCTGTTAAACCTCCCTTGCCCTGGGCTTCAGCAATAGGCCGGACCAGAATTCTCTGAGCTCTGTGGCAACTACAGGACCCCTTCCAGGATTTCTCACTTCCTCTGCACACTCTCTCACCTGGAGAGACTCACTCACATGCCTAACAACCTGCCTCTTCAACCACAACCACCTCCCTCACCTAGAGAGAGTGTTGCACATAGGCCTGACAACCTGCTTCTTCAGCTCCGTTCCAGCACAAGGAGGACAACAGTAAGTCTCAGTAAGGAACAGATGACGGTAACCAATCACACTCAGCCAAGGGGTTGCATGGCCACAACAACCCATAGTTATAACACACATGGCGTAGAAAATTACGGTATGCTCAGGTTTCACATAAGACACAAACCCAAATGGTTAAGCACAAAATCGAATTTGCAGTGTGGATAAACTGGGTTCATAGGACACATAGGAGACACGGCTCAGTCCACGGGTTTTCCACTGGTTTTCAAGGTGCATGAAAAGGAATCAATGCAGAGGTCAAATGCAGACTCTCATAGTTCAGATGGAGGATGCGTGACAAGAAAATTATGCAGAGGCCGATGATGGAGGCCAAACACAGATACCAAACAAAATTCATAGGAATACACCGATCAATCACAAAGGTCTCACGGTTTCAGGTTTCAGAGCTGCGTGAGGTATGCATGTAGAGATCAAATGCATAGGTAACATGGTTCAGACAATAAACGCAAGAATGGAGGATGAACCCCCATCGTGGCTCAATTATTGGGTTAAATTGCATGTGCCTGGGCTGACACATGTCACCCATGAAGCTGCATGCATTCCATCAAGTATGTGTTCCCTTTTCCAGGAACTTAGGATAAAAATATGGCGTCACACAGCTTTGGAATAATAATAAATTATTATTCTCAAGTACTTAAGCCCCTAATATTATCGCCTCTTTCCAACCTTTCAGCCCCCTTTCCCTTACCCACCTTGTGGAAGCTTAGTTCCCCATCACTCTTTCTTCGTGGTTGGTCTACAAACAGTGATGTTTAATCTTTATTAATGTTCTGCATAATTACATATAAAAAAATAGGCTCTTGGCCTTTAACACTTAGGCTCTCCGGCCTAATAAACACATAATCCCACCAGCTTATCAACACTTGGCTCACCAGCCTACAAAACATGATTACAATCCATAAACATGATTACAATTCATAATATAACTGGGGCACGTCCTTGGGGTATTACACTTACAGTTGATTATTTCGATGAACCCATCCACACCTATCCAAAGGCATGGCTTTGGCATTTATCGACCTTACACATAAATTAACTTAATTTTATAATTCGAATTTTGAAAACGAGAGGATCAATGCCTCTCCCTATCTCCAAATGCATGCTGATGTGTTGACTTGTTGATGTATATGTTGAGGTGGAAATATGCTCCTGCATCACAGGCTCAGGATGGTTAATCAACAGGTAGTAAGCCCCTTTGGAAGACTAGAGCATGTCCCTGTGGACATCGACCGGGTAAGGATGTTTGCGGACTTCGAGGTGATTGAGATAGTTGATGATAGTTGTCCTTATCCTGTGTTGTTAGGAATTAATTGGACTTTCAATAATTCCATTGTTGTTGACTTAAAGAAAAGAAGAATGACATTTGAAGGTGATGGCCTTAGGGTCATTACACCTCTTGATCTCGATGAAGGTCACAGATACACAGAACCCATCAGAGAAGAAGATCGCGCATACAGGCTAGAGAATATATATAAATTGATAGAAAAATAACATTATTACATTAATCCTACGACAAATGGAAATTTAAGTTAGCGAAGTGAAAGTGCATGCTCATCAAATTCAGAAGAAGCACTGGAGAACTGACAGAACATGATGTATGAAATATTTACGTGGAGGTGTGCCAGATTGACCCAGGAAGTTCACTGGATTGGCACAAAAGTAACCTACCCAATTCGATGGTTTAAATCATTTAGAAACATTCTTTTTGGAATTTGAAGAAATTGTACCAGTACAACAGAGGTTGTTGGCACTGGATGAAGTCTTGAAAGAAACACTAGCAAGATGGTGGGGAACACACAAGAATAAAATCGTGGAGTGGGTGCAATGTCGCACTTTGATGACAATTTGTTTTTCAGACCAAGTCGAAGGGTGCAAAGTTCGATACACAGGTCAGAGCTATCCAAAGGATCATGTGCGAAGTTGTGAGGCGGCTTGGAGCAACATTCCTCAATAACAATGGGTACATAAATTCATTAACACTTTGGACACAACACCTATCAATGGTATCTTCAAGCGGAACTGTGCCCCACCACTTCATATTGGTATGGTATGAATCAGAACTTTATAGCTACATTTGTATTTGAAAGTCAGTACCCCATAGCCGATCAGGCTTTACAAGTTGTAATACAGAAAGTCTTTGAGGAGGCACCTAACCTCCCTATTGAGAAAGAGGATGATGAATGGACCACACCTCTTCAAAAACTGCAAAGTTGTTACAATATCAATGCTGATGAAAACGATGATCCTAGGAATGTGAACATCGCAGAAATTGAAGGACAAAGAGACATAGAAGGGCCAAGGGTTGAACTACCTTTCATTGGACAACCAATCAAAATCAAGAAAGTTAATATTGGGATCGAGCAAGCACCTAAGCTCGCAAACGTTGGAGATTATTGGGATGATGCCACTATTGATAAGATCACAGAATTACTGCATGAATATCAGGACTTGTTTCCAACCAAGTTCACCGACATGAAGGGAATTAAAGGGCTTGTGGGAGAAATGAAGATCCCCTTAAAACCAGACGCAAGGCCAGTCAAGCAGAGACCCTAAAGACTGAATCCCAAATATAAGGAGAAAGTAAGATTGAATTAGACAAAATGTTGGAAGCAGGAATCATAGAACCTGTTGAAGAATCAATTGGATTAGCCCTATGGTGGTATAGGATAATAAGTCAGGAGAGATCAGAATCTTTGTAGACTTGAGGAAACTAAATGATTCATGTTTACATGATCCATTCCCTACATCGTTTACTGACGAAGTGTTAGATAATGTAGGAGGACATGAATTTTACTCCTTCACAGATGGATTTTCAGGTTATCACCAGATCAAAATTGCTAAGGAACATTGCCATAAGACCACATTTGCAATAGAATGGGGCTCTTTCTAGTACACAGTGATGCCTTTCAGATGGAAGAATGCACCAGCCATCTTTTCCAGGGTGGTGGTCGAAGCATTTAAGAAATTTTTACATAAATTTTTGGAAGCATATTTTGATGATTGGACTGTTTTTAGCTTATTGAAAGACCATATTGAATGTTTAATATTGATGTTAAATAAATGTAGGCAATTTCAGATTGCCCTGAATTTAAAAAAATGTATTTTCTTGTCACCCTTTGGAGTGTTGCTAGGGTATATTGTGTGTAAGCAGGGGTTGTTTGTAGATCCTTCCAAGATCGCCATCATTGTTGATCTACCTCCTCCTACTTCGGTTAGACAGTTGTGCATTGTGCTGGGACATGATGGATACCAAAAAAAATCCATCAAGGGCTATGCACAGATAACAACACCCATGGAAAATCTTTTAAATAAATATTTTCAGTTTCAATGGTCAAAGGAACATCAGCAGAGCTTCGACACACTAAAGCAGAAGATGGTCATTGTGCCTATCTTGGTTTTCCCAGACTGGAATAAGGAATTCCATGTGCATGTTGATGCCTCATCTATTGCATTAGGAGCAGTGTTATCACAACCAGGAGCAAGAGATATTGACCATCCGCTAGCCTTTTCTAGCAGGAAGCTCTCTACAACTGAGATAAATTACACTACTACCAAAAGAGAAGGTTTATCCATGGTGTACGCACTGCAGAAGTTTCGACACTACTTGTTGGGAGGACATTTTAAGATGTTCACTGATCACTCTGCATTGAAATACTTAGTCAACAAGCCAGTGTTGGGGGAAATAATATGCAGATGGATACTGTTATTCTAGGAATACGATTTTGAGATTGTGGTCAAGCCAGGAAGAATGAACAAGGGACCTAATCACTTGTCCAGGTTAGAACATGGAGAAGAACATACCAGTTTGGAGGATACACTACCAGATACATAGTTTCTGGCCATCAGAAAGGTTGATGATCACTTCGTCGAGATAGTCCAGTTCCTGTCTACAAGAATGGTACCCCGCGAGTATACAATTATTCAGAAGAAACAGTTGGTCGTAAGTGCTGTATATTTTTCACTTATAGTTGGACAACTATATAATATAGGACTTGATGAGATATTGAGGAGATGTGTTATGGAGGCAAAAAGACCATTGATTCTAGTAGAATCACATGAAGGCATCGCAGGAGGACACTATGCAGGGAAAGCAACAATGGTTTATGGTCTGGAAGGAGTGGTACCTATGGTTTCAGTGGAAGTAGAGTTGGGAAACCTTCCATAAGGCAATGCAAACTCCCTTTAAGTTTGTTTATGGTCTGGAAGTAGTGGTACCTATGGAATATTTGGTTCCTAGTCTAAGAATTGTAGCATTCACAGATATGGATGACACTGGCACTATTCAAAACAAGCTTGCGCAGTTGGTAGAATTAGAGGAAGACATGTTTATTGCAGGATTTCATCAGCAGGTATAGAAGGAATGAGAAAAGGCCTACCATGACAGAAATATCAAGAAAAAAGAATTCAAGCAAGGAGATCCGGTATTGGTATATGACAGCAAGTTCATGAAGCATCCAGGGAAGTTCAGGACACATTGGCTTGGGCCATATGAGGTAGCCTATGTTACCGAAGATGGACTTGCACAGTTGAAGACCCTGAACAGAGAATGGAAGGAAGGTTTAGACACCTAAAGTTTTGGCATTTAGGGTTTGTGACACTTAGACTCCGATCTAAGGTTGTCTGAGAGTCCTCGTAATGTATAAATAAAGATCTATATGAGAGAAGAGGGGTTCGTCAGTGGGGGTTAAGAGAGTGATTATTGTTGTGCGTGAGAGAAGTATTATGTGGGAGAGCATTATTGTATCATGGATCTTCAGTTGGGTGCGAAGATCAACCCTGCAGTTGGGTGTGCAGGGAGGGGAGAGAAAGAGAGAGAGAGATCTGCAAGCTAATTGCATAGATAGAATCGTATGTTTCCATCTTAATATATCAGGAAACACAGTTCTGTAAACGTAGCCCTAGGGAGAGGGTGAACCATGTATATCTTGTTGTTATGTGTGATTGATGATGTGTTCTTTGTCATTTGATATACTGTTATTGTATTATTTTGTTAGATATGAGATATAACTGTGTGAAGTAGGCTTAAGTTTGGTAAAGAATAACTAGATCTCTGTGTGTTTTTGTTTTGGATTCACTTGCATTTCCTCTGGTTGTAGACACCTGTGTCCTGCAACCCCCTATTTCTACTTCGGGTGAGACTTCATCTACTTCGCAGGTGTTGTTGAAAGGGCTGGTAGTTAGGGTTTTGCTGGTGCGTTGTTGAAGTGTTGAACCTTGGGTCTGCCCCTGTGCCAACAACAGACCACTATCCATTGTTTTCGATCTACAAAGAGATCTTCCATTTTAAGCTTCCAAAGATCAAAATTATGGCCATTGAATCTTTTTATCTCTACTCTGGAACTGCTCTCCATTCTTTACCACGATCTTTAACACAATTTATGACTTACGACTCTTACTATACCTAGGGTTTAGTTCTCAGATTCAAGATCTGATATACTTTCCAAAGCATAACACCGCTCTGATAACTCACTTATCAGGGAAAACCTAAGCTCTAATACTACATGTCAGGAAATGAAAAACACTTCCACACTAATCCTAGCAAAAGAGAAGAAGAATTTAATCAAGAACACAAATGAAACAAGCAATCACATAGTACACCGAGATTTTACCCTAGAAACCCTTAACCGGGAAAACCAACATTCCTTTGAGCGTTATGATCTCTTGTTGTCTTATTCATTCAGAATAAAAGGTTACATGTCTAACCTTGGTCCACACCTAAGACACAATTGACATCATACCCTCTTGCACAGGCAAGAACAACCCTGTAGCCAATTCGACTTACATATGCATGACCAACAACCTACGATTTACACATGCATTAGCATATTTTGCATTAGTCTTTACGGCCTTACAACACACCTCTTTATGGATTTACATCAGAAAAAACCCTAAATATTGACGTCCAAAAATGATTAAAAATCCATGCATATCATTGGCTATAAATCTCACAAATCTTGGGATTTTTCTACAGTCGGGTTTACCAGTCGACCTTCATTTGGTCTCTAGTTGGTCATCTCACGCCCACACTTCGACCTCTTGTCAGTTGACTTGTCGTCGATATCTTCGAATTTGACTTTACCTGGTTGACTCCCTCGACTTTCGACTCATTGTCGATCCACCTCGACTTCAACCGTCAGTTGATTCACATCGACTAGACTTTCACTGCAAAGAATATAACAACCCAACAAAAATTCATGTTTTCATTAAAGTTCGTTTTAATTCAGTTTTAATTATTTTCAGACTTGTTTTAAATTGGATTTTTATACTGAGTTAGTTTAGATGTTTGATTATTTTTCAGATTTTCTTTACCCAAATTGATAGAAAAACAATTTGAGTGTAATCTACTAGTCGTGTATAGGCACGATCCACTATAATAGCAAGTTAAACCATGTTGCAGATCAGAAATGAAATATTTCTCCTTGCCCGACAATGTTTTGTCAATAACAAGGCAAAACCACTAGCACTTTCCTATTGGAGGATAAATTGTTGACTTAAGAGGCCAACAACCCTTTGAGGTTAGTGATTTGGCCTTGGGTTCTAAGTGAAGGAAAAGCATGTTGTCATTTCTATTTTCAGGATTAAAGCTAGGAAATTTCCTTCCAAGCCTCAATCGTTGGGTTGGAAGGCTAAAGGCCTTCTCCCTTAGCTTGATAAACACAATGAATAAGCCAAAAAAGTGCCAATCTCTCACGTCAAGAGGAAGACAACACCCTGAAGTTGGTGACTGACCTCTTGCCTCTTTAGGCAAGCTATTTGTCTTCTGGCTTGATTTAGCCATATTTTCTTGACTCGGAAATCCTCCATCATCCTCGCATGTGAAGCATTTCATCTTTTAAAGGGTAAATGTTTCTTTTATCTTCATTTTTCCTTGTTCCCATACGTGCAACTTTCTCCTTGCCTTCTTGTTGTATTTTCCTCTTTTTCCATTACAGTTACAAGTTTAAAGTTGTTTGGAGCTAAATCGAGTTGCAGGGAGAGGTTTTTTGCATTCCATAGTGATGCATACTATTCCTTAGGCTAAGTCGTAGTGTTGTACCCTCGTAAATCAATTGGAAAGCCTAGTTAATGTGTTTTAGAGTCCATCGTCGTCTTTTTTAGTTCTCATAGTTGCCAAATATATTACAACAACATATATGTTCACTTTTGCATAGTATATGGAGCATACCTCTTCCCGGAACAAGGGCAGAGAGGTTTCAGTTGTCCAAAGTGATCTACCTTCTATAAACATTGATTAGCAAACATTTCAAACACTGGAGGGGTTCCAAACAATGCTAGGGTTTATGCCCAAGAATTTTCACTTCATTATTTGTTTTGATTTGTCAGAGTGAAGGGAAATCAAATATTGGGTAGAAATAACT
Source organism: Picea sitchensis (assembly GCA_010110895.2). Lineage (NCBI taxonomy): Eukaryota > Viridiplantae > Streptophyta > Pinopsida > Pinales > Pinaceae > Picea > Picea sitchensis. The sequence goes on along the minus strand of SNQJ01S0090989.1, from coordinate 3,447 downwards.
TGCATGAATTCCTTTGTGTTTTCTTAGCCAGAATCCTTGCTTTTCAAATGTCGATATTCTCTCTTTCTCAACAAGGCAAAGGAAATCTCACAGGGATTTCATGTTTCTTTGCTTTTTCTTGCTTGCTTGTATTCGCTAAAAGAAGCATGAGAACTGGTAAAGGAATGACTTGGTTTTATTCTTGAGAGCTTGCTTGAACATTTTGTTACTGAGATGTTGTAATGAATAAGTTAAAATGAGCTTGTATGAGGAATGATATCTATTTTTCCCTTTATGTATGGTGTTCATTCTTGCTTGCCTAAGGATGAGTTAAAAAGAAAACACATTGATATTTAAAAGTTTATAGCAGCAAGAGGCCTAAGGTTGAGTTAAAAAGCAAACTCATTGATATTTAAAAGTTTATAGCACCAAGAGAGTGAGGAGAAAATTGTAATTTGTTTGCTAGAATTTGTGAGTTCAATGAGCAAATCACTTTTACATTCAAGATTGGCTGATGCATTTGCTTTAATGATTAATTTCATGCTTTGCAAAACAATCAAGTTTGAAGAGCTTCAAGGCCCTTTGAGTCCTTTTACAATTAAGATTGTTTGGTAGTATGCATTTTATTGTTGCTTGATGGTTTCAAGCTTAGACAACGTTAAATAACTTTACTGGATCTATTCTCCCATGCCTTTGCTACTCTTATGAATCTCATGCTTGGAAGAATAGTGCTTTGCTTGAGAAAGCACCAATGGACAAGTTGTATGAAACCATTCGTTATTATCACTTTCTCTCCATTGTTTAATTTCACATTCAAGTTCATATCTCATATTGTTAAGAAGAACTAGGAAGAATGGCTTTTAAGCTTGGCTTCTCATTTTTAAAGCAAGTAGATGGAACAAAGAGTAGGCACAAGGAATAACATTCAAAGCCTGTTTTATGTTAAATGCTCTCATGGAGTTGTAATATGAAGGCATGGGGCATTAATATTTCATACAAATGAATGCTCATGCCTCCTTTTACCCGTCACTGTTGCTTCCAAATTAATGCAAAAGATTTATAGAGATTGCAACAATACTTTTCTATAAACCATCACAGGGAATCTTAAAATTATTTTGGCAATACTTTAAAGATTTCCCACATGAATGCTTTATGATATTGCTTTGAAGGAGGTTTCTATTTAATATAAAAAAATATTTTTAAGCTTATGAAAGCGGAATTAGTGACATGTTTTCAATTATGTTTTATATGAAAATTTTTAAGAAGTGTTATTGAGAATATATGGAAGAAAGTTCTTATGTGAAAATCCATCACTCAAACCATTTGGTTTTTATGTGTTTCAAGTGGAAAAGATGTTGATATCTCAATGGATCGCATATTTCTACTCTCCTCATGACACTTTATGTTTCAGAGATCATGTCATTAATGGAGTAAGGAAACTTTTAAGGCATTTATAGTGAGCATGTGATATAGGTCGTTTATGTCTAATTGTAAATTTTAACCATAGGGAAAGAAGATCTCTTTGGATCAAAGAATCCATGACCTGGCAAGTTTTCAATCTCATGGATGAAAGGCTTCCTATTGCAAATTTCTACTACATATTTGAAGGCATCAAACTTAAAGAAAAAGAGGCAATGTATAGATTTTAAAGCAAGGCAAAGAAACAAACGTATGCACGTAGTGAATAAGACAACATCAAGGGTGAAGTTGGACAATCGAAAAGGGAGCAAAGGACTAAGATACTTCCGTCCAAGAAGACTAAACATGAATATGGTCTCCTTGATGCACAAGTTCCAAAAGTCAAAGAAAACGAGACCTATGATGTGCAAGTCATTGATTGTATTATATGAGGCAAACTAATGCCTAAGCCATTGTCTAGTTTGTAAGCACTAGAAGGAAAATTTAGTGAAAGTGCACATGGATAGAGAATATTGTAATTTTAAATATTTTTTATTATAAATATGCCCACTTCATCCTATTTGGAATGAGGACAAAAGTTTGTAGAGTGGGTTGGCCAACTAGACTAGGAAAGCCAAGAGTCATATGAAAACGCTAAAAGCCAAGAAGGTGGAAGGCTAAGAGTCAAGTAGGTAGAAGGCCAAGAGTCATTAGGACGTTTTGTAAAGGAAATATATGCACCCTTGCAAAATAGTCCCTCATTTGACATTGTAAGCTATCTTTATATATTGAATAGAGGAAATTGTTAGCTTGAACGTCAAGAGTCAAGTAGGTGTTGATGTGTTTTCCTAGCACCCATCAACTAGGTCATTGGGGTGCATATTTGAACCTATGCCTCTTTTAAATGGAGACCAAAACTTTCAAATTTGGAAAGTGCCAAATAACCTTCACCTATTGATGGTGGAGGTGGCTCCAAATTTACCGGTGGCAGGCCTTGAAGCCTACATAAACGGTTGAGTTGTTGATATTCCACCTTATGAAATGATCAATCGACACTCTAAGGTCAAGATAGGGAGAAACACATAGCACAGACTAGAAATTCCCTAAAGGTAAATCAAGCAATCAATAGAATGGAAGGAAGAACAGTTATGCCAATCAACACTAGAGAAACTTATTGGTGAAAGTGTAACTCGAGCACGGAAACACCCTCCAAGTATACTCTACAAAGCATGATTCAACGCATGTCCTAGGTACCACGGTATACCCCCACAATCACATGTGTAAGTCCCTATAAAAGGAAACTAGGTTTCCAACTTGCAGTCAGTTACCACGTGGGTATAGTCGACAATCAGGTTGATCGTAATGAGCAGGGTAGCTAAGTCCGAAGCCTTTCAAGGGTACTGAAGGAAAATGGTCTGGAAGACAACTAAGGATCCTGAATAGATTCGAGGTCCACAAAGCTCCGTATTCAAATGCGGTCAAAACAACTCCCAAGA
>SNQJ01S0090988.1:28178-43608 GCA_010110895.2 Picea sitchensis | reverse complement strand
GCCCCCTCGAAGAGGCTTATTATCTAAAATTATCTCTTTTTCAAGGCGTTGAGTACTTTTCCTGAGGTTTTTCTATGCTATATTGATGTTTGGTTCTTAACAGTGGGGAATTCACCCATAGTGAATTGGCAAGCTGGTATGACCTCTGCTAACTTTCTTTTGGTGCCAGTGGCTAAATGTACCAACCAAGGTAACTGTACCAACCATGGCTTGGCATGTTTATGTGGTTGTAATTTACTCTTATAAACAACCTTAGGAGCTATATAACTCAAATTTGAACCAAGGTCAATTAGAATAGACACTAGATGGTTGGTGATCATACCTTCCATCTCCACCACTGAAGCTTGGTGGTGATCTTGTTTATTATCCAAGGCTGCATAAATTTTCGGCACACTCCTGGCCACGTCATTGATGGTGGTAGCTTCTTGAACGTTGTAAATTCTCTGACTGTTCTGTTGTCAGTGCAGGCAGTCCCTCAGTAGATGTTCTTCTCCACAACCCCAACATTTCAAGGGTTCTCTCTTTGGGTTATCAATCTTTCCTGGGGTCGATCCAGAAGGTTTATTTCCGCTCTAGGAGGGGAAATTTTTCTGGTGTACACTTCAGGTGGGGAAGCTCATCCTTGAGTCCTTCTTATAGTTTTTAAATCTTGGGGATTTGAACCCCTTTTTCTAGAATCCTAAACTATTCTTCTGCTTCCAGTTTTCGTGAGGTTCTGTCTGATGCCCCAGCTATTCATAACAATATATTGCCTTTCGGATAGTGTCTTCTAGGGTCTTTGGCTCGTCAAACTCAATCCTATTCTAATAGTCCTTAGGTAGTCCACTGATGAATCATTGCACCTTTTCCTTCTCTACTTTTATATAGGGTACGTACCTCAACAATTCAAGGAATCTGCTGACATATTCCTCTATGGTGTGTTTCCCCAGTTTGAGTTCATATAATTCCTTAGTCTTTTCATTGAAATAATTTTCCGACAGATACTTCTTTCCGAAGTATTTCTCAAACCGTTCCCAAGATAGTTCCTCTTCGTGAATCCCTTTTACATTCTTAAGGTCTTCCCACCAAATGGAAGCCTTTCCATTCAAGTTGAAAGTGGCTACTTAGGCCTTCAAGTTTTCTGAGAAGTCATGGAATCTAAAATACTTCTTTAGTCCAAGCAGCCAGGCCTTCGCTTCCTCCCCCTTCTTTATTTCACCGTCGAAACAGGGTGGTCTGGCCTTCTTGAATTCTTCGAGATTATGACTTTTGGAATGCTTTCGCTTCTTCCGTTTTCTTCAGGAATAAGAACTAGTTCTGCTACTAGAAGATCCCTCCAAGTCGCTAGTTTCCTTTCCAGAGGAATCGTCCGACACTTGTCCCTTATCTCTAGGGTGGACCTTTCTCGAGGTTCTCTTCCCAGTGTGGCCACTTAAAAGACCACATTTCCGTATCTCAGTTGGACTTCAATTTTTCTTTGTCTGTCATTGGTCCATGTGACTGGTGTCAGGTTCATGCTGCAATTGTCTTTGTATGTCAGATAAACTCTGGAGAAAGAATGCATTAATTTATGTCTTCTTCTCTTGCTCTTTTGTCAACCTCTCGTTGTCGGCCTTGCATCTCTATAGTTCGACCATGAGACTTCTCACAGTCTCAGCTAGATCGGGAGGGGTCTCTATCGCTCTCCTTTCATCAGACTCTTTGTCTCTGTTGTGGGATCCATCCCCCACTTCATGGTGTGTCACCAGTCTATGTGTCTGTAGTCTCCTGCAGTTGATCATCTGCTTGTTGTGCAAGAAAAACACTTATTTTTAGTCAACGTTATATTCATTCACAATCAGTGTATAATTCATATTTTCAAACGCATACACACAATAGGAATTTTCATTCTTCACTTTAGCTTTTGCTAAAGGGGTTAATATAGAAGGTTACTCCTTTTAAGAGTACTTCAAATGGAGTTTCTGTGCAACTTGTTCATGAGCCCAAGAAGGCCAAGTGTTGTAACCATGCTCTGATACCAATTTGTCACACACCCACTACAACATCTTAGATTTTTTGTCTTTTTCTTAGAGGAACAGAATCCTTGAGACTTTTATGGGGCCTAGCGCAGACCCTCTCTTACCTTATCCTCCTCTAAACAACCACAAGCTAATATCGACGGTCCATACGGCTCTGTCAGATCCTTGGATCTACGGTCTAGGATCCCATCGCTACATGCGAAGGCTGAAAGGGTCGAGGTGTTAACGCCTGTGCTCCTTCTCTAGATCCATCGGTCTCGACAGATCTGGGGTATTCCCGAAAGGATTCGGACCATACGTCTACCAAATGATAGGGTATTCTCTCTTTCTATAATTGGGATAGCTATCCCTTCTGATCTTGAATCACGAAATTCAACTTCTCGGGGCTTCAAACTCCCACGACTCCGAGACCTTAGAGAGCTATCCTTCCTTGCATAAGGTTTCTAGACCCGGATCGTATGAACCTTCAGACGGTTCTTGGTCAATCGTCCTAAATCTTAGTCAAGTCTCTCGGTAAAGGTCCGACACGGTTCCAAGGTTTATGGGTTAATCCCCGAGGAAGAGTACTCTTGAGGAGCCTTCCCGGAACATTACGAGAGTTAAGAAAACAAGACGATTTGCAGTGGAGCGAATTCATGCCCCAACCTTAATCCTTTGTACAGAAACTGACTATGGCATGTAAGCATACACAGGCATCCATTATTTCCAGTCTAACACACTAGGCAATCATTCTACACAGAAATTCTTATGGGCATATAAACATAAGCATGTATTCATGACATTCAGTTCAAAATACAAGGTATAAAACACTTATCAGATCTACCAGGTGTGATGCAACTACTGAGATGGGTGCTCGTCTCCACCCAACCGTAGGCTCAGTGACTCCAAATGGATTTACCTCTAGCCACCCCCGAGCTAGACCATAATTCTTTGAGGTTTAGTCTCCTACTTCTAGCTCAATAGAAATCAAGGACGAAGGTTACTCTCCTTTTCCGGATGCAGGAAAATAATCCAAGACGAAGGTTACTCTCCTTCTCCTAGTATTTAGAACTCCCTGTGTTTCTAGGGTTTCTCCAGTCTCTTTCGCAATCCCTGTTGCACGCACTGCTCTCCTTCCTTACCACATTTCCTCTCTTGCCAATTTTTTTCTGCAAGGTTGCATGTGGCGCGAATTCCGTCGTCCGTGGTCAAGTATGAGGGCTATTACGAATGGGTGGTTCACCCCCATACCCTCATTAACTCTTGAGGAGCCTCGCCACCTACCAATCTGACAGGAAATCCATTCCAGGATCAGAGAGTTGCTTTGGTTTGTGAGCAAGTATTAACTAGTACGGTACTGGCTCGATGGAATTTAATGCAACCATTCTAGGTCCCTTCCACCACCTCTCATTAGCCATCATGGTCTCTTTTAGCACATCCCCCTCTCAGCAGTCATGCAACACATATTCATTATATAATTTACATTCATCGACCTTTTATGCAAAGGTTCGTCAAATCAAACATTCACATCTTTGAGTTTGCCATAGTTCTTGGCCAACATAGTTATTTTTATAGACTGGGGGAAACAGGGTGTTACAAAAACCAAATAGAAACACACCAGTGCAACCATAACATAAACAATAAGGGTTTCAGTCATGAAATTCAGGCAGTTCCGGTGATAAAAAAAAATTGATACAGAGCATAACACCGAACCTTGATCTGTCATGAGAGGATAGTCATTTCAACCTGCCAGCTAAAATGAGGTACAGAGTATGATCACAGTGTGATTGATTTCCATAACAAGCAATATACATACTCATTTTGCAAAGGTTAGAAAAGGATGCATTTTTACAAACCAAATGAAAATCAAAAGTTTAAAGTCAAAGTTGATTTACCAAGAAATTTGAATGAACAAGCCTATAGTCCAAATGCCAATCGACATAGGTATTTCATCAATATATGATAGACTCAAAGAAAAATAAAAATCATGAGAAGGATGTAAGCATTTTGACCCTTTCAAACCAGCCTTAAGCAGAATCAAAATATGAGATTAAATTTTAATGTTTGTTTCATGCTTACAGTCATGAACCAAGCATGAAAATGCAAGATAAGAAATAAAACAAGAATAACCAAAGGTCTTTTTTCTAACCAAATAATCATCCCCAAATGGTGGTATTTACAGGATGAGGTGTAGGCATCTACATGAGGTGTCACTTGTCATTCAAAACAACAAAAACATGTAGGGCTACCAACAGTGGTGACTTACTGGGAGAAGTAGTTATCTCTGCATCACCAATGAGCTCATGTTAGGACTGATGAGAATGATTAAAGATTAAAAACAACTGAAGTACATCAAGCATCCCAACAATCATTATGCAGTCCAGGTTCAGATATCTTCCTGTTCAAATTAAATCCAGTGACAAATTTTAAAAATGAGAGCAACGACGTTCAAGTCAATGGCTCTGATACTGTTGACAGGGCCATTGCTACCAGCAGGCGTCCATAGCCTCAGTAGGGATTTCAATTAGCCCACTCGGACTCCTCTATCATGTCCAATAAATTTCAATTCAAAATAAAGGATACTTATGACCAATATCAAAATTTATACCTGACAATTTTCTTGAACCTGACATTGCTTCGCTACTAGCGGACCTGTTCAGTACTCCGACGAAGTTGTCTTGGCATCATGCATGCATTTACCCCACTGCCAGCAGACCTATTCAGTATCCTGGAAGGTTTACAAACACTTCCCACAACTCTCAAGAGATTGTTTACAATATGGTATAAATTTAAAGATATTCAAAACAGTGGGGTGATGCTGAAAATTTCAGTCTTTAGAACACTTGTTATTTTCCAGCCTTCAATTTTCTGCTTAATCACCTTCATTATGATCTGAAATTAGTTTCTTGATGAAACTAATTTTTCGAGGACAGGAATTCATACTTGAGTTGCTTTCTTTAAAAGCAGGGACAACGTAAAAAGATTTAAATATGGCCATGTCTGCTCATAATTATAAAGTGAGACCAGGAAATTTGTTTCAAACGGAAATTTTATTTAGCTAGTCATTGTTTCAACAATTCACAGCATTAATTCTCTTTAAAAGACCTTAATAGTTGCTTCATAATGATGCATTATGGTTCCCCTCCATGAACTAAAAGGTGACACAGACATAAGTTCAACCAGAAAGCAGCGAAAACAAACAAAAAGAAAAGAACCAAAATCAGAAAATAAAAAGAAATCAAACCAGAAAAATATGTACAAAAGCTGGATCTGAAAACATCACGTGAAATATCTCTTGGGAGACTAAAATAACATAGAAAATCCTCATTGATGTGAATGCATTCCTACTCGTGGTACCTTGGGTCAGGGTTGAATTTCCAGTTCAGATTTATTTATCTCTTTACTTTCCATTTAAAATTTTCATAATAATATTGCGGCATTGAAAAGAAATATTCAACGAAAATCAAAGAGAAAAGGATCAAGTGGACTTCCCTAACAACAATCATATTATGGTTCTCTTGGTGCACCCACTTATGTTCTTTAACTACATTATTACAAAGAGAAATAGTGAGAAATAAAAATAAAAGAAAACCTACTCCTAAACCTACTCTAACTACTAAATAAATCAAAATACTACATGAAGTCATGCTTCCAATGTAGCCATCGGAGTAACTCCAATTTTGTAATGGAAACAACATCAAATATTACTAACAAGAATGGTAGTATATCGAAAAATGACAGAAATATACCATACTTACCTTTATAATCATCAAAAAACAAAACAAGCATGGCCTTAACATTCTCTTGAAACTTCTTGATGTATGAATCCTCCAACCATTGTGCAATATTGTCGTGATAAGGGTCATAATGTTATGGATGAGTGTAAGTGATTTTGGAAAACTTGTCAAGATTATGGAGACCTGACATAACCATCAGCCAAAGCCGAAGTGTCCCAACATCCTGACAATTTTCCAAGTGTTCAATAATTTCTTCACATGGAGGATCAAAAAAATCATGTCATGCTTACTTCCGAGATATTTAGGTAGAAATAAGGCAAGCACAACTTTATTATGAAGATTTTTTTTGTATGAATCTTCAAGCCATTCTAAGATCCTGTCATAAAAATTAGGATGCAAACTATGACTTTGATGAAATGGATATATCAACGGGGAACGCATCATAAGAGGATTCATGACATCAATTAGATCATTGATTTGAATGCTTCCTTTTATGAGATTGATCGTTTCAAAATGTGAAGCATAAACATTAAAATTTGAGCTTATCAAAGAACGAATATGCAGCGTAGAATGTTTGATCTTCATAAGAGAGAGTGCATTGTATTTATTGAAAATAAACTGTCTAAAATCATCTCGCAACATGTATTTTTCCCATGTGAGTGATGAAAGTGAAAGAGTGTCAAATCTGACTTTATAAATGTTATGTTTGGAATTGATTTCACCAAATCTTGGCATATCGAAAGGATATGATTGTGGTGGAAAAGAGTAGGATGTTGTGGGTGAAGTATCAAGTCCACCAGAATCTAAGAAGAGATCAGGATATGAAGAGTAAAAGGAATCAGAAATAAGTACATGAAAAGAATCTCTTGAGCTATGATATTTAACAATGGTATTCTCAAGACATTTCTCTTCACTTTCTTTAAAACTTTCACTCTGTTTTGGTGATAAATTCTTCAACATAATATGATCATCTAGGTTTGCCTACCGTATGATAGATAATTCAAAACTTTCAAGAAAAACATATGATCTTTCATGTTGATAAGGTACTATTTGAGGATGAAGGTTTAAGGTTTCTCCTTCAAATTGCATATCTTCATCTCTAATCAATTTCATAGGAGTGTTAGAATGTTTAAGATGATTTTCATCACCTAAGTGTTCTTCAATAACTAAATTTAAATATTGATTAGAGCACGAGTTAAAAGAATGAGTACATTCACCTTGAACTAGAAATTAATCTTCTTCCAAGATGGTTGAAGACTGAAAATACAATGATTCAGAGGAAAAACCATTTTGGTTGCCAGTGAGAACCTTGTCAATAGATTCTACCCCCCTTGCTTGTTCAAAATTTTCGGATGGATTCTTCTCATCCTGCGAACAAAATTCTTCTCGCAATTGAGTGATTGGATTTGTAACTAGTTTGTCCTTCGTGGTTGAATATGACTGGATGAAAGGGACACAAGCATCATAGAGGAGATTTAATACAAATGACATGTCATCGAAATTAATACATAGAACATGATGGATTCTTGTCGAAAATTATTTCGAAGATGAATCGCCATTGATTAGCAAAGCCTAAAATTCTTCACATAATTGATTGTAATCATAGATTTCAAAAGCATTTAAAAATTCATCTACAAATTGAAACCAATCAAAATTGTGATATGCTGAAAAATACTCAAACCAATGTTTAATCCGACCTCTAAAAGTAAAAGTGAACAATCTGCATAAAACTCTTAAATCAGAAATGTCATGTTTGATGCATTTGCACCAAAACTTGTTAAGGTGGTCTTTAGCAAATACATTGCCTCCGCCATCAAAGGTGAGTTTGGACAAGCGAGAGACTGTCTCGTTGGGAACATTGGGTAATGAGAAGTGGAAAGCATGTTCCAACACAGTGATTTGGGGAGCCATGGGGAAATTAAATACATTCGAAATAAAGGCTCCTAAAAGGCCAACTTGTCAGTCGACCCTCCTTCTAGCACCATTTGTTGACGGGCGAAATTGACCATCCGTCAACTGGGAGAACGAGTCTGGTCTGGGGTTGTCTAAGTAACCCAAGTTGTTTGGTATAACTCATTCTGACGGGTTTAATGGCTCTATTAGCCAATCTAAAAATCCTAAAAGAAACAAAATAAAAGAAAGAAATAACTATCTAATTACTAAACAGTATATATATATATATATACATATGCTCTAATGTAATTGTAGTAGGTGTATTTAAGCAAAAGATAGATAAATCTCATTTATGTACATTATTTACAAGATGCAAGTGTTAATCGAAACTTACGAAAATCGATGGAAAACTAAATTGCTTGTAAGAAGCAGATAAAGAAAGAACATAAAAATCTTTTTTTTTGTTTTTCCTTTATAAATCTAAAAAAACTTGTAAAAATTTCAATGAAACATGAACATGTGGATAGTCAAAAGCTGAACCATATAATCTATTTTCAGTGATATGTGAATAACAGAAAAATACAAATCAGATAACCTGACAGTTAGTTAGTGAGGTTTCCCCAAGCATCTACATGAGTGGTGAACATCCAACTGCCATGTCCAAGAGAGAAATCTACAATGAACCTTATGAATGTTCTAAATAAATTCAGAACATATATTGGCAATTTAAGTTTTAATAACAAAAAAGGAGACACAAACATAAACCTGTGATATCATAATTACATATGAGCACAGCAAGATAAATCTGAAAGCAACCTGTGCATATTATCATTCAATTAAAACTCAAAGACAAATCCTATTATTTTTATTGAAGATATGATCACAACATTTAAATTTTGAGAAGAAAGTTGTAGATGGTATTTATAATATAAAAATCATACGCATCATCATTTATTCTAAAGATACCAGACCTATACATGTAACAGAGTTAAAAAAACATAAACAACAACATTATAAACAAAAGGATAAAGCCAAAATGTGTATATGCCATTATATTAAGTTATGGAATTACTTGTCCATCTCTTGCTCTCAGCCAAGATGCTTTTCATTACCAAGTATAGAGTATTTAAAGAGTTTATGTAAGCTAAACATCCTATCTTCTAAGATAGGATCAGATCTCAAAAGGATCAAAAAGTTACAAAGATAGAGGGTCTAAAAACCACTCAAAATCAAACTATATCCTCAAAATTATGAAAGTTCTATTTTGATTTACAAAATAAGCCAAAAGAGATGGCTAACTGACTAAGTCCAACAATGCTCCAATTCACAAGATACATCTTATCCTGAAAGAAAAATGAAATGTGCAAATTAGGTATTTATTTAACTAACAATTTCCAAATTGTTATGTGAGAAATTGACTTGGCTACATAATCTCTCGATTCTGTAGCCAGTCTTATTTTTAACAACATAAATCTAAATCAATCTAGATTAATTAGAAAATAACCATAAAATCATAACTAAGATAAAAAAAAAAACAATCTTACCATTCAACTGAAAACTAAATTCGAATCACAAAATCTCAGAGTTGATCACAGCCTTGACACAATCGGTGTTTTTTATTATGACATTGCCAATCCTTTTCAAACATTTTCCTTTCCTTTGTGCACTGATGTTGGGCTCGCGTTTTTCAATTGTCAATGATTCATTTTTAGCCATGAGAGCTTTGATCTTTGCTTGAAGAACGAAGATGTATGTGTAATATAGACCTATCCAATGTAAACACCCTTCACAATTTACAGCAGGGGCAAGTGTTTGAGGAAGCACATGACTATGTGTTAAAACACTACCACCATCCACTGTTGGCCTTTGGATGAGTTTAATTCCTGGAAAATCCTTGTTGTGTTGCAGGCATGGTGGAAGGTTATTTACATAATCAAAAGTTTGACTGAGATCCGGTTTAGAGTAATTCGGGTCTTCATCTACCAGGAACTTTTCGAACTCATAATCAGAGATTTCATGGACCTCGATCGATTCGATCGAGCTCACATGAGCTTTCGATATATTTCGTAGGCTCCTCGAGATTAGTCTCCCATCTCTTTTGTTATTAAACCCTAGCATGGCTTGATTTTTCTTTGACTGTTTGGAAGGGTTTCCACTGGTGGATTTTGTGTTAAGATTAGGGCAGACAAATTGATTCATGCACAAAAGTTTCCAAAATATCAGAACTAACATATTGTTGCCCGTTGCCCAGGTAAAAAAAAATGGTCGAGTATTGCCTCATGACGAGGGTTTTCCTTCAAAGGGTCTATCTTTTGAATTGAGGAAAAAGGATGTTTCTCTATCATAGGTTTATCCAACACTATAGGATTGTCTATAACAAAATAAATAAATAAACAAAACACTTATCTTAATTGAAACAAAAATTCTAAGAAATTTACCTCAAAAGGTCGAGGCATATCTCTGAAACGATCCATTTTCTAGGGAAGCTGTCTGTAATGAAGGTAAAAGGGCCCATTTTCGTTATGGTTTTTCAAGGGTTTGATCTAATTCATCATGATTTTCTCAGAAATGCTCCCTCAAAAACGTGTCTCTGGCAGGAAAAAACAAGATTGAACAGACTGTAACAAAAGTGACTCAAACCAACTGTGGGTTTAGATGATAGTGGTAAGAGGGATAGATCTAAGTTGATACCATGAAAACCAAATAGCAACACACCAGTGCAACCATAACATAAACAATAAGGGTTTCATTCATGAAATTCAGGCAGTTCTGGTGATAAACGTTTTTGGATACAGAGTATAACACCATACCTTGATCTGTCATGAGAGGACAGTCACTTCAACCTACCATCTAAAACGAGGTACAGAGTACGATCACAGTGTGATTGATTTCCATGACAAGTAATAGACATACTCGTTTTGCAAAGGTTAGAAAAGGATGCATTTTTACAAACCAAATGCAAATCAAAAGTTTAAAATCAATGTTGATTTACCAAGAAATTTGAGTGAACAAGCATATAGTCCAAATGCCAATCGACATAGGTATTTCATCGATATATGATAGACTCAAAGAAAAAGAAAAATCATGAGAAGGATGTAAGCATTTTGACCCTTTCAAACCAGCCTTAAGCATAATCAAAATACGAGATTAAGTTTTAATGCTTGTTTCATGCTTACAGTCATGAACCAAGCATGAAAATGCAAGATAAGAAATAAAACAAGAATAATCAAAGGTATTTTTTCTAACCAAATAATCATCCCCAAATGGTGGTATTTATAGGATGAGGTGTAGGCAGCTACATGAGGTGTCACTTGTCATTCAAAACAGCAAAAACATGTAGGGCTTCCAATAGGTTACAAGTGTGGTGTTGTCGTCAATCCCAACCGTTTGACAACCTCTGTTGAGATGATTTTCTTCCGGCTTCCGCTATCAACAATAAAATGCAAAGGGGTCCCCTTCACCTACATATGTGAATGAAAAAGGCGCTCCCCCTCTTTAGGAATTGTTCGTTCTTCTAGTTGAATTGTTGTGGTCACGACAGTAGCTGTGGGGTCTACGTTAATGATATGTTTTCTCCCATTATTTTCTGAATCGGATTCTGAATCTGGGTTCAGATATTTTTCTTTGATCTCGACCACCAATGATTTTTTTGAGTGACATTCATCGGTGTTGTGCAAGGGGATGTTGTGTAAATTGCACCACTTTCCAGTGTCCTTCTTCGTCTTTCCATCACCCTTCTTTTCCTATGGCTTAGAATAGTTTTCGGGAGGTTGTTTGTTAGGGTCGTCATTATCATACTTTGGTTGTTATGAATTTTCAAACATGAACTCTATTTTGTTCTGGTGCCTAAATTTTTTCTCAATTTTGACAACATATCGATAGGTAGCTCCCAGTGATGAGATGTCCAAAAAATCAATTTCAGTTTGGATGTATCTGTGTAGAGCCCATGGTATTTCATAACCAAATGTTGTTCATAATCTTTGATACACAGATTGGTGAGCAAGGTATGGAAGGTATTGGTGAACTCCGATACTGCTTCCCCCCTCTCTTTATGCAGCATGATCCATCTCATGTACTGGTCATCATAGTTATTAATAGGGTAATATTGTTACTTGAATGCATCCACACAAAAAATCACCAAGTGGGATCGGCCCCATATATTCTAGACTCCTCTATGGAAATTTTCTCCCAGTAAGTTTCCCACCAATGTTTGACATGGGGAAGAGCCTTAAGGAGTGTGAAGGTGATATTTTCCCTGTCAGAGAAATTGTGAACAGAGAAATAACCTTCTAGTAGATTTAACCATTTCTCTAGGGCATCTACATCTATTTGTCGTTCAAATACTGGAATATCATAATTAAATTATACCTTCAAAGGCGAGGTGTCTCCAAAGTGGTCACTTGATTAAGACGCACCAGTTGTTATTGGCAGGCGTTGAAGGATGTGGGAAAAATTCTCCATCATTTTGTCCCTCTGTCGCGTGAGAGCTTGCTTAAGCAACAAATTAACAGAATCATATGCTCTGTCACTTTTATTTTCTTCCGCCATGGAGGGTTTCTTGGGAATGTGAGAGTGATTTTACTCAAGAGAGACAAGATCAATATCCAACTTTCTATACTCGAACCTAGTCATGGACATGAACTTAAAAAAAAATGATCAAGACCAGCCTGCTATGATACCAATTGTTGGCATTGGAAGTCACTCCTGGATTGCAGCAGGAGAAGAGCCCGACGCCCATCACTTTATGTCACGATTTTTTTTAAATGGGGTGATCAAATGTGAGTGAACTCAAAACAGTATCATTTAACTCAGAAAACTAGGCCAGAAATGCACAGGGAAGTGAGGGCCATAACTAACTTTAGTCAGGAATTTGAGTTAAAGCGAGAGTAGAGGGAAGACTAGGGAGAAAAGAGGGGAGACTGCTCTGGGCATCTGGCCTTCCAGCAAATCGGGAAAGAAAAATGAGACACTAAAATGTGCCTAAATGACATAGTGATAACTGCACACTGATCAAACCTATCATACTACACAGCCATGACCATTCGGTTGGATCCTCCAATTTTGAATCATTCAGTGTAAGATGAAAAAGACAATGTGGGTGACTGCTTAAGACTAGTGCAGAGATTGCAATGACCAACCATACGTCATCCTACAATGTGCGACCCTCAGTTGGATCCTCCAATGTCGAGTGTTTTAAATAGCTAACAAACAAAATAAAAGGAAAGAGAAGCTGACTTCCATTAATTTGATAGCCTCAAATCAAAATACATAACCAGAGCGTCCTCAAAAACTTTACAGTCAGGAGCTAAGCTCAACCATCAATCTCTACAAAAATGGAAAAAATTCCTACATATACTCCTCCCCTTTCACCCAGCAGAGGCATCTCAAGACTTTCAAGGTGTGGCGTCTCCTCAGTCAAATCTGGCCTGAACTCCTTTGTCAGATGTCGCCTTAACTTTGCATGGCCTTTGCAGGGGAGGTAGATGAAACATTAAAGGCTAAAATAGCGTTTGTAGACTCCTTTGGTCAGACGAGAACTCGTCATGAATTCTTTGGAGAAAACCAGCATATAGGACCATCTCGGGTAGACTTCCTACTGGAACCTCCATGCTTTGCATTTAATGAGTGAGTCGAGGTTTCAACTACCTCCATCCACCTTCATTTATTTTTAGCGAGGACCAAGATCGAGGTTGAGTTGAACTAGTCTTTGGATAATGCGGTGATCCCTTCTGCAGCTAAACCCGGTGCTTCGAACCTTTGCGCAGTTCTTTCTATCGCCCCCAAGTGACCACGGGCTGTGACCCTGTGCCTATCTTCAAAGGCGCTTTCGGCACTTCGCGTCTCGCGGCTGGGAGGAGGCTACTCCTTGTGCTTCAAAGTTACGAAAGGTGAGGTGGTGACATAGCCTAATCACGCGCCATGTACCCCTCCTTGATTGGGTGGCCTAGATCATTTCGGTGAGACTGTGGGCCCAGGTCTTGGATGCCTTCGTCACTTCGCGTCTCGTGGCTGGGAGGATGCTGGTCCTTTTTATTCAAAGTCGCGATAGGCGAAGTTGCAATAGAGCCTAATCGCGTCCCACGTACCCCTCCTTGATCGGACGGCCTAGATCATTTCGGCGATACTGTGGGCCTGGGTCTTGGACGCCTTCGGCACTTCGCGTCTCATAGCTGGGAGGATACTGGTCCTTGTTCTTCAAAGTCGCGATAGGCGAAGTTGCGATAGAGCCTAATCGCGTGCCACGTACACCTCCTTGATCGGACGGCCTGGATCATTTTGGCGAGACTACGGGCCCAGGTATTGGACGCCTTCGACACTTTGCGTCTCGCGACTGGGAGGATACTGGTCCTTGTTCTTCAAAGTCTCGATAGGAGAAGTTGCAATAGAGCCTAATCGCATGCTACGTACCCCTACTTGATCGAATGGCTTGGATCATTTCGGTGAGACTGTGGGCCCAGGTCTTGGATGCCTTCGGCACTTCGCATCTTGCGACTGGGAGGAGGCTGCTCCTTGTGCTTCAAAGTTACGAAAGGCGAGGTGGTGACATAGCCTAATCATGTGCCATGCGTCCCTCTGGATGGACGGTCCTGATCATCTCGACAATATTGTGGGCCCAACTCCTGAGAGCTTTCGACGCTTCGTGTCTCACAACTAGGAGGAGGTTGATCCTCGTTCTTCAAATTCACGATGCACGAAGAGGCGATAGAGCCTAATCACGCACCACATGTCCCTCCCATGCACTAAAACTTGTGCAACTCCGTCACTCTAGCTTACCCGATGACCGATGATCTGCTCCATCGATCGATCCTCGCCGTTGAATCCCGGATCTCCCATCTACTAACACTTAAGTCCGAAATGGACTTCTTCTGTGTGCTAAGCTTGGCACTCATTCCTGAGGCCTTTGAATAAAATGCATTTGATGGGTTTTTTAAGCCCCATTTCTTCGCATTTACGCCACAAGCTCAAATCCTGGAGAGAAAATGCCCCCTTGCAAGAATTTGTGCTAACATTAGGCTCCATGGGGGATAGATTCATCCCTGCGATGCTCTAAGAACTCATTTGCAGCTTCAGTGCCTTGCTATTGGGCTATGGAGTCATTTACTAAGCCGAAAAATAAAAATAAACAAAGAACCAAAAGGACAATAGTTACAAACAAAGGAGCCATCTAAGGCTCAAACAAAACATTTCTTCAGAAAATGCCCATTTACTGGGTTGTTGAAAACCTCTTCACCCTCCAAATCCTACAACCTGTACGTGTTATTTGAGAAAACCTCAGAGATTTTGAAGGGCCCGATCCATAGGGCATCAAACTTGTTGTGTTTGCCCTTATCCTGTCTGGGTGCATCCCACTTAAGCACCAAATCCCTGATTTCAAACTCCTTCTTCCTAACTTTCTTGTCAAAGGCCTGTTTGAACTTCTGCTGATGACTATGAGCTACATCCATCACCTGTTCCCTGATCTGTTGTACTTCCACCATATGATGAATCCTTCTGACCATATGATCCATCTCTCCTTCATAATCTTGAAAGAACTTCACTACAGGTAAGGTGAGCTGAGTGGGAAAAACCACCTATGTCCAGCTGGAAAGGCGAGGTGCCTAGGGACTTCTTCATTGTTACTTGATCAGCCCATAGGGAGAATTTGAGCTTTGAATCCCAGGCCCTCTTATTGTCTTCCAATAATCTTTTAATGAGCTTGATTAGGATTTTATTAGAAGATTCTGCCAGTCCATTTCCTTGAGGATAATAGGGGGTGGAGTGAATTAGCGAGACCTGGAACTGCTCATAGAACTTAATCAGAGGATCAGATTTGAACGAAGCAGC
>SNQJ01S0090988.1:1636-23617 GCA_010110895.2 Picea sitchensis | reverse complement strand
GGATGGGAGCTTGCACCAAGTTGGCACCTCGGTATTGTGGACCCTTTGAAGTTCTAGATAGAGTGGGACCTGTAGCCTATAGGCTAGCACTTCCTCCCATAGTAAAAGCACATAATGTTTTCCATGTTTCATTATTGAAGAGATATGTACATGATTCTAATCATATAATTGTCTGGTATGTGATCCAGGTGGAACTGGAGGGAGAATTCCTTCTAGAACCTCAATGCATATTGGACAGAAAGGAAACCCCACTCAGGAACTGAACCATTGCACAGGTCAAGGCGCAGTGGAAACATTTTGGCCTAGATGAGGCTATGTGGGAAATGCAAGATGCCATGAAACATGCATATCCAATTTTGTTTACTTCTGAACATACACGTCATATTTATAGATAGAACATTGAGGGCGATGTTCCTTTAAGGGGGAGGGAATTGTAACACCCTGTTTCCCCCAGTCTGTAAAAATAACTATGTTGGCCAAGAACTATGATAAACACAAAGATGTGAATGTTTGATTTGACGGACCTTTGCATAAAAGGTCGATGAATGTAAATTATATAATGAATATGTGTTGCATGACTGCTGAGAGGTGGATGTGATAAAAGAGACTATGATGGCTAATGAGAGGTGGTGGAAGGGACCTGGAATGGTTGCGTTAACTTCCACCGAGCTAGTACCGTACCAGTTAATACTTGCTCACAAACCAAAGTAGCTCTCTGATCCTGGAATGGATTTCCCGTCAGATTGGTAGGTGGGGAGGCTCCTCAAGAGTTAATGAGGGGATGGGGGTGAACCACCCATCTGTAACAACCCTCAGACCTGACCATGGATGGCGGAATTTGCGCCACACGCAACCTTGCAGACAGAAATTGGCAAGAGAGGAAATGTGGTAAGGAAGGAGAGAAGTGCGTGCGATGGGGATCACGAAAGAGACTGGAGAAACCATGGAAACGCAGGGAGTTCTGAATACTAGGAGAAGGAGAGTAACCTTTGTCTTGGATTATTTTACTGCATCCGGAAAAGGAGATTAACCTTCGTCCTTGATTTCTGTTGAGTTGGAAGTAGGAGACTTAACCTCAAAGCATCGTGGTCTAGCTCGGGGGTGGCTAGTGGTAAATCCATTTGGAGTCACTGAGCCTACGGTTGGGTGGAAACAAGCACCCCTCTCAGTAGTTGCATCACGCTTGGTAGATATGATAAGTGTTTTATACCTTGTATTTCAAACTGAATGTCATGAATACATGCTTATGTTTATATGCCCATACGAATTTCTGTGTAGAATGATTGCCTGGTGTGTTAGACTGCAAATAATGGATGCCTGTGTAGCTTACATTCCATAGTCAGTTTCTGTACAAAGGATTAAGGTTGGGGCATGAATTCGCTCCACTGCGAATCGTCTTGTTTTCTTAACTCTCATAATGTTTCGGGAAGGCTCCTCAAGAGTAATTTTCCCCGGGGATTACCCCATAAACCTTGGAACAGTGTGAAACCTTTACCCAGAGACTCGACTAATATTCAGGATGATTTCCCAAGAACCGTCTGAAGGTTCATGCGATCCGGGTCTAGAAACCTTATGCAAGGAAGGATAGCTCTTTAAGGTCTTGGAGTCATGGGAGTTTGAAGCCTTGAGAAGTTGAATTTTGTGATTCAAGCTAAGAAGGGATAGCGAGTCCAATTATAGAAAGAGAGAATACCCTATCATTTGGTAGACGTATGGTCCGAATCCTTTCAGGAATACCCCAGATCTGTTGAGACCGATGGATCTAGAGAAGGAGTGTAGGCGTTAACACCTCGACCCTTTCATCCTTCGCATGCAGCGATGGGATCCCGGACCGTAGATCCAAGGATCTGACAGAGCCCTATTGACCGTCGATCTTAGCCTTTGTATAGGCAAGAGAGTAGCATTTCGCTGACTCGCGACTTGGAGTGGTCAAGGGTAGGGTTGCATGAACTCACGATTCATGAGATCACAACGTGATAGTGACCGTTGGATCCAAGGCATAGGAGAATTGTTGGATCAGGACTTTCATGGTTATCACCTATCGGGGGTTCGGAACTTGAGGGAGTTTCTTTTTGATTGTAGATGTCGCGAAGTGCCGAGCGCCGAGGGCTCGTACAAACACATGACCCATCTGTAAGTGGGGACCGCGTGGTGGATAGGTGGCGTAACAACAAGTGCCCAAAGAAATGTGGGAACAGGTGACAGGTGATGGACACATGTCGTCTGGGAAGGAGTCAATCCATTGTTGACTTATCGTATCTCGGGAACTCATGAAGGAGGAACATGAGGGCTCAACACACTAACTCGCAAAGTTGCAATATGCGAGTAGCGCTATTATTTAGACTAGGAAGGGTGTAACCGGTGGTGGAAATGTGTCACACTGGGAAAGAGTCAACCCACTGTTGAATTATCATGGCTCGGGGTTTCGCAGGATGAAGAAGCTACACCTTGATCGCTAAGGCCGCGAAACGCCGAGAGCCAAGGTCTCGTGTGACTGGCGGCGACAACATAGCTTGTGAGAAGAGTATAGTTGGGTTGACAAGTGGTGTGTGCACGTCTCTTTGGCAGAGTCCACGCACCATTGACCTCTCACGTCTCGGGGATTTGTGAAGGAGGAGCACAAGAGATCAACACCTCAACTGGCGAGGTTGCGAGTGGTGCTAGTGTTTGTCCTAGCCTACGGTTACATGTACCAGGCACTAGTGAGGAGGGATCCATACCTATATAGTATCTCAGGTATTGGTGTTTGGAGAAAGGGGAGTCAAGAGTCTTGATTCCCAAATCGTGAGTTGCGAAAGGCGCTTGCGCTAAGGCCAGCTTGTGGTCATTTGGAGGAGGATAAGGGAAGAGAGGGTCTGCACTAGGCCCCATAGAAGTCTCGAGGATTTTGTTCCTTGAAGAAAAAGATGAAAAATCTAAGATGTTGTAATGGGTGTGTGACAGTTTTCATGGTATCATCTCAGATATATACCTCTTACCACTGTCATCTAAACCCACAGTTAGTCTGAGTCACTCTTGTTACAGTCTATTCAATCCCGTTTTTGCCTACCAAAGACACATTTTTGTATGAGCGTTTCTGTGAAAACCATGACGAATTAGATCAAAACCTCGAAAACCCATAACGAAAATGGGCCCTTTTACCTTCATCATAGGCAGTTTCCCCCGAAACGGGATCGTTTCAGAGATATGCCTCGACCTTTGGAGGTAAATTTATCAGAATTTCTGTTTTGATTAAGATAAGCATTTATTTTATTTTATTTTGTTACAGACATTCCTACAGTTTTGGATAAACCTTTGATAGAGAAACATCCTTTTTACTCAATTCACAAGCCAAACCCTTTGAAGGAAAACCCTCGTCATGAGGCAATACTCGACCATTTTTTTTTACCTGGGCAACAAGATGTTAGTTCTGAGATTTTGGAAACTTCTGTGCATGAATCAATTTGTCTGCCTTAATCTTAACACAAAATCCACCAGTGGAAACCCTTCCAAACAATCAAAGAAAAATCAATCCATGCTAGGGTTTAATGAAAAAAGGGTCGGGAGACTAATCTCGAGGAGCCTATGAAATAGATCGAAAGCTCATGTGAGCTCGATCGAATCGATCGAGGTCCATGAAAGCTCTGATTCTGAGATTGAAAATTTCTTGGCAGATGAAGACCCAAATTACTCTAAACCGGATCTCAGTCAAACTTTCAATTATGTAAATAACCTGCCATCGTGCCTGAAACACAACAAGTATTTTCCAGGAATTAAACTCAGACAAAGGCCGACAGTGGATGGTGGTAGTGTTTTAACACACAGTCATGTGCTTCCTCGAACACTTGCCCCTATTGTAAATTGTGAAGGATGTTTACATTGGATAGGTATGTATTACATAGACATCTTCGTCCTTCAAGAAAATATCAAACCTCTCATGGATAAAAATGATTCATTGACAATTGAAAACCGCGAGCTCAAGATCAGTGCACAAAGGCAAGGAAAACGTTTGAAAAGGACTGACAATGTCATAATAAAAAACACTGATTGTGTCAAGGCTGTGATCAACTCTGAGATTTTGTGATTCGAATTTAGTTTTCAATTGAATGGTAAGATTGTTTTTTATCTTAGTTATGATTTTATGGTTATTTTCTAATTAATCTAGATTGATTTAGATTTATGTTGTTAAAAATAAGATTGGCTACAGAATCGAGACATTCTATAGCCAAGTCAATTTCTCATATGAAAATTTGGAAATTGTTAGTTAAATAAATATCTAATTTGCACATTTCATTTTTCTTTCAGGATAAGATGTATATTGTGAATTGGAGCATTACTGGACTTAGTCAATTAGCCATCTCTTTTGGCTTATTTTGTAAATCAAAATAGAACTTTCATAATTTTGAGAATATAGTTTGATTTTGAGTGGTTTTTAGACCCTCTATATTTGTAACTTTTAGATCCTTTTGATATCTGATCATATCTTAGAAGATAGGATGTTTAGCTTACATAAACTCTTTAAATACTCTATACTTGGTAATGAAAAGCATCTTGGCTAAGAGCAAGAGATGGACAAGTAATTCCAGAACTTAATATAATGGCATATACACATTTTGGCTTTATCCTTTTGTTTATAATACTGTTGTTTACGTTCTGTTAACTATGTTGCATGTATAGGTCTGATATCTTTAGATTAAATGATCTATGATGCACATGATGTTTATATTATAAATACCATCTAAAACTTGCTTCTCAAAATATAAATGTTGTGATCATATATTCAATAAAAATAATAGGATTTGTCTTTGAGTTTTAATTGAATGATAATATGCACAGGTTGCTTTCATGTTTATCTTGCTGTGGTCATATGTAATTATGAGATCACAGGTTTATGTTTGTGTCTCCTAATTTATGTCATTAAAACTTAAAATGCCAATATATGTTCTGAATTTATTTAGAACAATCATAAGGTTCATTGCAGTTTTCTCTCTTGGACATGGCAGTTGGATGTTCACCACTCATGCAGATGCTTGGAGAAACCTCACTAACTCACTGACATGTTAGCTTCTTTGTATTTTTTTGTTATTCACATATCACTTAAACTAGAATATATGGTTCAACTTTTGACTATCCATATGTTCATGTTTCATTGAAATTTTTACAAGTTTTTTTAGATTTATAAAGGAAAACCAATTTTTATTTTTATTTTTTATGTGCTTTTTTTATCTGCTTCTTATAAGAAATTTAGTTTTCCATCGATTTTCATAAGTTTCGATTAAAACTTGCATCTTGTAAACAATGTACATAAATGAGAGTTATCTATCTTTTTCTTAAATACACCTACTATAGTTACATTAGAGCATATGTACATATATATATATAGTGTTTAGTAATTAGATAGTTATTTTGTTCTTTTATTTTGTTTCTTTTAGGATTTTTAGATAGGCTAATGGAGCCATTAAACCAGTCAGAACGAGTTATACCAAACGACTTGGGTTACTTAGACAACCTCGGACCAGACTCGTTATCCCATTTGACGGATGGTCAATTTCGCCCGTCAACACAACCATACAACATCGGGTGGGTTCACTAGGAACAATATCTTCATGTTAGCCAATAATGTCGATTGTCATACATAATCCATCCATTCAAGGATGAGATATTATGTGATGTTTCCCCGCTGGATGTATGTGATGTTCTCTTGGGCCAGACATATATGTAGAAGTTCCATGATATCTATGTGTCTCGACCCCGTAGTGTCATTGTTACTCTGGGGGGTCATCTCTATGGGATACCAGAAGTGGTTCCAACTATTGTCTTGCCTAACAAATTCCACAAGGTAGTGTTGAGGGCTCTGAGATCCCTTTAACTCAACAATAGAAACCAAACCCACCTTAGAGGCCCAATTAGACTCTGCAACATTTGATGTGTGGAATGATTCTCCAGATATTTCAATCTAGCTAATTTATCGATGGGATTTACTTAGTGATTGACAAGATATCTTTTTGTGAAAGTTCCTCCTTCAGATTAAACGTTCTCTTTTGTCTTTTCTTTTATTATATGAGTATGATAAAGTGAAGTGTGATGGTATAAACCAAATGATAGAAGGGATTCTTAACTACTGAAGAAGGATGAGCCTAGGATAACCCTCGTGCTCTAGCATGCAGATAATGATATTCACACCTATTACAAGTCTAGTAATAATACATTAACTTGCTGGTATTTCAACAATGATTAAGATACAATTATTGAAGAAAATATGCATGCAATAAGATTAGTGCAAGAAAAATAGTTTCCTTAACTCTACCATCAATCACATATTAACACAACGATTTTCTTTTCATCATTAAGAACAAAAGAACTGCTAAAAATTTGAAATATATAGCTTATCAATAGATTCATAAACTCTTACTCATTATAACATCAACTACTAAAATAAAAGTCGGAAATAGTTCCTCCTCAATCCAATCACATAACTCCTTTGATGAAAAACAAAATTTTATCTCTAGTTCTAAACAAAACTTCTCAATTAAGGTTGCTCAGAAATAGTTCTTTACAATTCTCAAAAAGAGGGTCTCTTTCCCAAAACCATCGACCTTTCCCAAAAGGTCAATCCCCCTATTTATAAAGAATCACTAACTAAAAATAGTTGCTACAAGTTTGTGTTAAGTAAAACAAAAGATTGCCACGTAGCATTTGATCTCTTTGTTCTCTGGAAATCATCTCATGGTTCTACTACAATGGATGACTCTTCTCGTATTTTGACCACTTGACGAAGAGATCCTCAGATGTTTTAGCATATAGGAATCTGTGTTGGTCCATCGGGGTTGAAAGGGTTTCCTTCACTTCTACTTCCCGTTCTCTGTATTTGATGATTTTGGCACTCAAACAATGCAGAACTACACAAGCCTTGATCAAATGTTCCATAAAATTTTGTATTTGACCTGGTGTGATGATTTCCACCTATGCGATCTCCACTCCCCATGGTGAGTCTTGTTCTGCATGTCGTTTGACTATGTCATGCAAGTCAACAAAGTCTTTGGGTGAGACGTACTCTGGGAGGTCAATGTATTTCATCTCTCGATTGATATTTTCCCAACCTCTTTCGCACTCGACCCACTTCTTCTGTATCTCTCTCTAAGGTTACTAGGCCATACTTACCCAGTATTCGGTTTCTTTCCTCATCCGAGAGATGCTACTATCCCTCAACACTCAAATTCCATCCTCCTCCATGTCTCAGTCCTTCTGCACTACGTTGATGTAATCAATTCATTCTACAGCTTGGTATGCCTTTTCATACCATCTCTCCATGTCCTTATAGGTTGCTAGTGCCATAAGGACATCTTCTTGATAGTCGGCTACACATTTAGTGAAAATATGCCTTTCGCTTGTGAAATTTGCATTAACATATTGGAACTCACTCTTCAGAAAAACTGTGGCCTGTGTTGAGTCTTGGTAATATTTTTCCAAATGGCGTAGAGAAACTTCTCCTTCATTGTGATGAGAATCGAGCTATCCAACGTGAGTCTTCTTTTCTTGGTGGTCCTCCTTGTGATATCTTCCCTCTTCCTTTCATAAGTGATCGCCTGTATATCAACGACCTCATCAATGAGCTCAGGGATTTGTTTTTCTCCCTAGGTCAAAGTGTTTCCCAAGATTCTTGTGGTATGTATTTTCTCTAGGATCGGTTCTTGTACTTCTTCCATATGTTCCAATGGCTCAAAATCCATCTGGTGTTCATCGGATGGTGAGGTATCAACCAAAATTGAAGAGATAGTGATAGGTCCCATACTTACTTGGTGATTGACTATCGAGGTGTCGATATTTGGCTATTGCAATTCATCTTTTTTCCCACCTGAACCTAGATCTTCCCTGGAGCTGTCTTTCAGGGTCCTTGATAGGTCAGGAAGTTCAGTGTCTAAGATACTTTCGGTCTCATGGTTGGTCCGTAGAGGGTTTGGAATTGATGCATTGAGACATGGAGCAGATGTCCCCCTTGGTTCTTTCTCCTCTATAATCGATATCAGAGTTATGAGTGAGACCTCTGAACTCTCTTCATATTCATAGATGGTTATTAGATCAAACAGGGGATTAGGCACACCCGTTTCACCTAGTGTTCTTGGAATCTCATACTGGGTTGGAATGGTCACTGGCCATCTAGTCTGTGGTGATGGAACTTTGGGATTTTCAAGATCGGTGGCTTCCTCCAGTTGCATTGAATCTGAGCCATTTAGCTCCTCTCTGATTGTGATTGGGTCAACCGGGGTGATCCTCATCATTTCTACTAGTTGAGGATCGTTCTCTATCTGGTCAATGATTCTTTGGGCTCCTTCTAGTAACAACAACCCCCTCCTTTGTGCCTCTGTGGCTTCTATTGTTTTTTTTTCTTCTCTAACCCTAAGAGATTCTTGATCCGACTATTCTATCATTTCGACCTGCTCATCCATACTCATAGCTTTGAACCTAGTCATGTTTGGGTTGTATTTTCTTTGTAGAACCTCCTACCACTCCTGAGCACATTCTGTAAAGATCTCATATTCAAACTTGTCATGTGAGTATGTCCAACAAGAATAGATTTGTGAAGCATGTTGGATAACTAGGCCTTTAGGGTCATGCTTACGAAACCGTCCTGTAGGGAACATGTATTATAACTGACTCAAACCATATTGTTTATCTTGAGAATTTTCCTTCACTATGCAAAACCCTACATGGAAACCATAGGGTATGAATGCTCGTTTCTTGTCCTTAACCAAAGTGGCGTTATAGCCCTGCAGGATGGTTTGGTAACATATTTTTCCTATGACGAGATGGTATGGGACGTGAGAGGGGAGGAAATGTGGTGCTCCGGTGGCCCCAAAAACCCTGATATAGGTTGTGGTTTCATCTAGGTGCCAATGGCCTACTTTCAATATCATTTTCTTGGCCACTACAAACAACCTTGGGCATTCCCCTTTGAATATAATGAAATAAATCCGAGCAATGAATTCATCGCAAATGAGAGAATAAGACTTCTTGTACGTGTTTTTCCATAGGACGCTGAAGTAGACATGTACAGGAAGCTCTGCAATGTGCCAGCTCAAATTCATGCCAGCGAAGACATTCCTTGAGCATATCACGTCTAGAAAATAAGAATCCATGTGAAAAGCGAGTGCCTCTCCTTCCTTCGGTGTCTGAACCTGAAATATAATTGCTCCCCAGTTGAAACTACTCCCCAAAATAGCTACAGTGTATGCTGGGGGAATCCATGCCTCCGAGAACTTAGCATAGTCTTTTTCCCTGTATAATCAACAAATAAGAGCCATTAAGCAGA
This sequence comes from Picea sitchensis, assembly GCA_010110895.2. Classification (NCBI taxonomy): domain Eukaryota; kingdom Viridiplantae; phylum Streptophyta; class Pinopsida; order Pinales; family Pinaceae; genus Picea; species Picea sitchensis. The sequence continues at coordinate 14,328 of SNQJ01S0090988.1, read as the reverse complement.
TATATGACGCCCTCAAATTTGTTGTCCCATACCAGTCGTTTCTCCAATTTGTAAATTTCTTGTCTTCCTTCCACCAGGAGGCCATTAATTGGCCGGTGTCATGGAATTCATAGAAATTCACCACGAAGTCTGTGTTCAACCGCTCCTCCGGGTCCTTGATCTTGTAATACTTCTAGACCTCTGTTGAAAGAAAAACTCTGACACATCCATCATTCTCATCATTAATTAGGAACTTTTGCATGTCTGTGTGGTTGATTATCCAACTCAGAGTCTCAATCCAGGGAAAGACTGGATTTCAAAAGGATACCATATGCAAGAACGATTGTCAGATATTCAGAAATACTTGGTTGTCGAGCACCGTTACATTCGAGTCATTGAGGGGAATAAACTCCAGGTAATATTCCCAGTTGATTCTATTGAACAAATCTCCCCATTGTGGGAGCATCATATTTGATCCAGTGGTTGCTTCTGTATCGCCAAAAGTGGGGGGTTGATTAAATTCCTTCTTAGTCGATGTTTTAATGACTGGTTTCGCCCTGGGAGAAAATTCCAACTGCCTCGCAGTGCTGGGAGAAGATCCTTCACTAATATCTACCTCCTTTAATTTCGGTGCCCTCGGCGAGCGTTTGGTTGTTGGATTCCTTGGAGGCATTTTTACCTGTAGATAGAAAAATGTTAGACATTGTGTTGCAGATAGAATGATGATACATAAAAATGCAGCCGTCGAAATGAAAAAATTAACACATACCTCTTTTTCGCACTAGCTTAACCTGGTTTTTTTGAAATTTCCGAGAATCAAACGCAACTCTTGAGACACTCTCTTCGCTTCTTTGACTGCTCTGGAAATGAAAACTTGTGTGCAAAATGGAGGTGTTTGAAGTTTTATTAGTGATTTAATGGAGATAATACTTACCTTGTTGCATCAGTTATTCAATTCAAGGTGTGAGTGCGGTTCTACAAAATATGATGTCATATCCTCATTATGTTCAAGATTAAATGAAGTCGTAGGTTGGCAGCATAGGCGTAGGCTATAATGTTGTTCATCGATGATTTCAAATTCCTTTTGTTCAATCGACAGACAGGGTAGCAACATATGCAGAGGGAAACATTAACTGGCCTATTAAATGGAAGAATCTGATTGTATTTCATGTTGAAAACATCCCATCGTTCCTCTACTTTAACCGGTGGATTGAGAGTCTGTGCTTTTCTTTAGACAATGTTCATTGATATCTCTTGGAGAAAACTTCGATGCCGATCCATATTTTCGTACAACGCTGATGTGGAAATGTTGACTTGGAAGTGTGACTATGATATGGGAAAACCTAAGGTAACTCGGGATGAAACTAGGCCATACAAAATTCCTATGTGGAAAATACACGTGGTGTTTGAGATTGGCATCTTCGTTTAATCATGTTATTCATAATCCGGGACTTTAATTAGCTAAGAATTTTAACAACAAGTCCTACCATGTCAATGCTGAAAAAGTATCAAGGATCGACGATCGACGATAAGTTTAAACAATAGTTCCTGGATTACCCCCCTCAAAAATTGCCGATGCCAAAAATGCATTGAGTATCGGTGATCGACGATGTGTCAATGCGAAAATTTTCCATGATTTAAATCTTTGAGAATTCACCAACCTCGAACAAACACATCAGTAATCGACTATCGAAGGTTCAACATGGCCCATCTCAATGTTTATCCCTTTTGTATTTTGCTGATGTTGATGGGAAATCGACTACCTCCTGAAACTTTTTTGTGAACAAATAGCACAAATATACTCCGTGTTTTAGAGATGCCGATGATACATCGATGATCGAAGATTATTGTTACTATGTGGTCATTTTACTTGCTCGGATTTTTTCGACGCCGAACATAAGCTCGCGGGTCACAATTTTAGCTGCAGATTCGTAGTTAAAATGCCAAGTTCATTTTAGACACAAATGTTTCAATTTGACAGGTCCAAAAAAATTCAATTTGATTGATGAAGAGACATGAAAATGAAATTAGTGATCGCTCCACAATGGATTACATTCAAAAAGTAGAAAAAAAAGAAAACAAATGGTACCCAAAAGAGACAAAATTTCATAAAATATTTTAGGGTGTGTTGAGCGCTTAACAAATGGCGATTCTCTGGGCGAAAGCAAAATCTCTGTTCCTTCCTTTGGGCTTAAATCGTGTAGAAGCTGGTTGAGAATCTAAATGGCTTTGCTTTTATTAGAGTATTTCCTATCCATGCATGTACAATTTTCTGGGTTCGTGAATCCAGGTCTGCCTATGGAGTTTAAACCTTATCCCACATTTGTTCCTCTTGACTGTGATCCACGCCCCCTTTTGACAAGATCCGAGTAAGGAATTCATTGGATTGAGGTTGTTTTAGTTATCATTATTCACTTGCGACGGTGTTTCTCCACTGCCAGTGAGCATCCCTAGCCCCAACAGAGTCACCCCGATGTCACAGACCTTGATCTACTTCCAATGAGCATCCATAGCCTTGACGGAGTTATCTACATACCCTCTCCTACTTTACACTCATTTAATATAATTGATTTATTTCTGGCAGAAATTCCCTGAGAGAGTTGGAGAGGAGGATGTCTGTTATCTGCAAGATGAAATGGTTAATGTGAAATTCTTCCTAGCTCTGTCTAGAGGTACATGTGGTCCTTTCCAACTTGCCATCTTTCCTTTTGGGCTTTACCAGGCCACTAGGCAACCACTTCATCACTCACCAAGGTCATTTTTTTTTCAAATACAAGATATAGATATCCTTGAAGAAGTTTGTAATTTCCCAACGTTTCTTATGTTACACGTAAGCGTGAGTTAGGAGCAGAGTTTGCTACACCATATTTATTAGGGTCGACCAATGTTTTACAAAACACAACTTTATTACAAGAAATTACCAAGAAAAAAGAAAAGACAGGAATAAAAGAGACTCTTCAATCACTCTACCCTAAACTTACAATTTTATCCTAATCAGAATATAACAGAAAAAAAGATACACACATTTTTTTTTTTGAAAAACAAAATTTTAACAGAAATATTGTTTTAGGGCTTGGCCATTCACCGGGAGGGCGTCGGGTTCCCCCCTCATATTTTTCAACCGATACATTCTTGCCCCAATTTTTTCAGATACCTGGAAAGGTCTGAGCAATATATTATGAAACTTCGAATGTTTTCCCTTAGGTTCGCTTGCTCTATCCCATTTTAGGACTAAGTCTTCGACTTCAAAATTATTCTCTTTGGCCTTATGCTTGTCAAACCATCTTTTAACTATCTGTTGATGAACGATGAAATTCGATTTTGATTTCTCCCTTTCCTCTTCCAACATGAGGAGGGTATCAATTATTTGTTGAATAACTGATGAGGGTTGTCCTTGTGAACCTTGAGAAAGATGAAGTGACGAAAGATATAACCCATTTGGGAGAATGAATTCTTGTTTGTATACCATAAAGTATGGAGAGTTCCTTATAGACTCCTTGGGTGTTACTCTATCTTCCCATAAGGCATTATGAAGAGAGCTATGCCAATTCCTCTGATTGTCTGTGACAATTTTCTTCAATATCCTCACTAGGTTCTTATTAGTTGATTCTGCCACCCCATTCCCTTGTGGAAAGTAGTTTTCAAAGTATCTTATTGTGATTCCTTTGTCTAGAGAAAACTCTGTTAATAGAGTAGAAGAAAAGTAACCAGCATTGTCAAAAACGAGAACGGAAGGCATCCCAAACCTTGTGATCAGATGTTGTTCTATAAATTGGATTACAACCTTCTCATTCACGCGAAACAAAGGGATGGCCTCTGCCCATTTAGTAAAATAGTCTGTAGCAGTCAATATGTGTTTATGTTTTTTTGAAGAACTTGGGGTAATCTCCCCTATGACGTCTAATCGCCATTGCTCGAAAGGTCTGGATATAGTCACTGGTTGGAGTGGGACAACTTCCCTCTTCTCTCTTCCAATGCTCATTGGAAATTTTTACAGTTTCTAGCATACGTATGAGAATCCCTAAATAGAGTAGGCCAATAATAAATGGCTCTTAATATTTTGTGAGTTGTGGCATCCCCTGCAAAGTGTCCACCCGTAGGACCATCATGGAGCTCCCTTAGGACCTTTTCTACATTTTCAATTTTGAGACATCTCAAGAGTACTCCATCATAATTTACGCAGAAAAGTACTGAATTTATGAGGTGATATTGTGCAAATTTTAGCCTGAGAGCTATCCTTTTCTTAGGGTTTAGGTTTTCAGGGAAAGTCCCATGTTATAGGAGGTAAATCAATTTTCCATACCAAGACTCTTGTCCAGGGGGAATGTATAAATATTCACTACACAATAATGCTAATTTATTCTCCCACTCAAGGTCTTCATTTATTCGTTCTTGAGCTTCTGCGACCAGTTTACACAATCCTTGTCCCTTCACTAATTTGGTAGGTTTTATATCTAGATCAAATTCTTGGAAAACTTCCATCAAATTCTTGGAAAACTGCCATACTAAAAAAAATTACATCTAGAATATGATAAATGAATCATTATTCCAACATTTCTCCCCCATAATGATCATTTGGAAATATTCCCAGATCATCTCTGAATTTGAAGAACTTTTCCTTTGATAATGATTTGGTGAAAATATCAGATACCTGTTCTTTTGTTCTACAATACCCAATCTCGACCACACCTTGTTGAAACAAATATCGAACAAAATGATACTCAATATCAATATGTTTTGTCTTCTTATGAAACATTGGATTTTTGGTCATATGAATAGCACTTTGACTATCACATATCAATTGAATAGGTTGTTCCTGTTGCTCATGAAGATCCTCCAAAAGTCTTATCAACCAAACTGCTTCACATGTTGTTGTTGCTACTGCTTTATACTCTGCTTCTACTGTGGAGAGAGAAACTGTAGGTTTCCTTTTAGTGCTCCAAGAAACTACTGTTGAACCCATGCTGAATGAATATCTTGAAGTTGATTTCCTATTATCCATGCAACCTGCCCAATATGAATCTGTATAACCAATAAACCTGAAATCTTCTGTAGATCTGCATATCAAACCATAACCAATTGTACCATGTAGATATCTCAAAATCCTCTTAGCTTATTTACAATGTATTTCCTTAGGGTTTGACATCAATCTAGATACCATATTGACTACAAAAGAAACATCTGGTCGAGTTGTAGTTAAGTAGATCAAACTTCCAACCAATTGACGATACAAAGTAATATCAACTAATTTGGAGTCATCATGTCCATATAACTTCAACCCAACTTCCAAAGGAGTTGTTGCTAGCTTGCAACTCATTATTCTGAATTTCTTCAGAATATCCAAAGTATACTTTCCTTGTGACATAAAAATACCATCTTCTTTCTGCCAAACTTCAATTCCCAGGAAATAATGTAACTCTCCAAGATCTATCATCTCAAATTCAACAATCATGTGTGACTTAAACTTTTGAAATAACTCAACACTGTTCCCTGTGTAGATCAAATCATCAACATAAAGTGAAAAAATCAGAATATCTTGACCTGACTGAAGAATATAAATATTGGGCTCAGATAAACTTTTGATTAATCCATGATCCTGGAAGGACTTATCAATTCTTGAATACCAAGCCCTTGGTTCCTGTTTAAGACCATATAAATCCTTCTTCAACCTGTAAACTTTTTCTTCTTTACTTGGAACATCAAAACCTTCAGGCCGCTCCACATAAATTTCTTCATCCACATAACCATTCAAGAAAGCTAACTTAACATCCATTTGAAAAATTGTCCACTTATACTGAGAAGCTAATGCAAGAACCATCTTGATTGTATCCAACTTTGGCACTGGGGAAAATGTGTTAGTATAATCAATTCCTTCTCTTTGTGCATAACCTTTTGCAACTAAATGAGCCTTATACTTATCAATTGTGCCATTTGATTTATACTTAGTTTTATATAACCATTTAGTTCCAATCACCTCTTTATCTTTTGGTAAGTTCACCAAATCCCATGTATCATTTCTCACCAAATCATTCAACTTTGCTTCCATAGCTTTATTCCATTGTTTCTTTCTTGATGCTTCTGCATAAGTTTGTGGTTCACCTGTCTTCATTACCTGTGTAATAAGTGCATAATTCACAAGATTACTTTGGGATCTGGTAATCTTTCTTTCAAAATTTCTATCTAACATATTGTTTTCTGAATGAATTCTTTCAAACCATTGAGGTTTATTCTTAACTTCATCTTCCTTTATTGACTTGGAATGTGATTCACCATCAATAGTAAATGTATCTTCTTTTAATTTCAATTGTACAAGTTTTGACTGATAAATTCCCTGCTCATCAAATACAACATCTCTGCTTATTATTACTTTCTTTGCTTGAGGATAAAAAAACCAATAAATTCTTGTTTCAATACTATAACCAATGAAAATACACTTCACACTTTTATCATATGTGCAACACTTGGTTTATGTCCCGACCATGCATCTTCGGGAGTCAAATTCAATACTTCCTTTGTAGGACATCTATTAAGAATGTATATTGATGTGTGTACTGCCTCATCCCAAAATTCAATACCAAGTGACTTAGCCTTTAAAATGCTCTTAGCCATCTCAACTATGGTTCCGTTTTTCCTCTCCGCCACTCCATTCTATTGAGGAGAGTATGAATGGGTAAACTCTCGCTTTATACCATTCTTCCTGCAATAATTCAAGAATTAATTTGACTTGTATTCTCCCCCATTATCTGTTCTTAGGGTGAGAATCTTGAAACCACTTTTCTTTTCAACCAATGCCTTGAACTCAAGAAAATGAGAAAACACTTCAGATTTCTCTTGCAAAAAATACACCCAAGTCTTCCTTGAAAAATCATCAATGAAAGTGAGAAAATAACGATCCTTTCCAAAAGACATTGTCTCCATTGGACCACAAAAATCTGAATGTACCAACGCTAGATGTTCACTAGCCTTCCAAGATCTATTTGAGAAACTTTCCCTATGTTGTTTCCCATAAATCCATCCTTCACAAACTTCATCATCTTTCTTGATATAAGGCAGACCATTCACCATATTCTGCTTTCGGAGCAACACCAAACTCTAAAAATTCAAGTGTCCCATTCTTAAATGCCAAATCTTGTTGTTCATCTCTTCTGTTGCATTCAAACTTTGTGAATTACTTGAATCAAAATAAATCTTGAAAATTCTATCTTCAGTCATTTCTCCTTTTGCCACAACTGTATTGTGATTCAACTTATCCATGATTAGACATTCCTTTTTATCAAACACTAACTTATAGTTCTGCTACATCATTTGTCCTACAGAAAGTAGGTTTTTCTTCAATGTTGGTGTCAACAATGTGTCATCAATAAACTTCTTCTTTCCATGCAATGTTGGAATTGAAAATGTGCCTTTCCCTTTAACTTCTGAAACTCTATCATCACCAAATACAATTTTACCAGAATAGTTGTCATTAATTCTAGTAAAAAACTCCTCTTGACATGTCATATGAGTTGAACATACCAAATCAATATAACATGCTTCACTTTCTTCATTATGTGCCATGAAACTTGATATGAATAACTTATCATTCCTGGTTTCTTCTAAATCTGTATTAGCACCTTTGTTTTCCATCTCTCATTTTTGCATAACAATTTATTTTTGCTGGCATGTTTTACAGGAAGCGTGTGCTTGTCATTGATGGCAATAACAACAATGACGATGGAAAATAGGAAAAACATAAGTTCATGAGGAGAAGCGAACAATATGTAGAGATCGAAGCTCAGAAGGGAAAGCGTCGTACAGAAACGTGGTCTAGATCAAAATCCTTGATCGTGGATCTTCTTCGAGAGTCTTCACGACCGTCGGATCAAATTAAGTGAAGGATAGGATAAACGTGGAGCAAAGTTTGAGATTTGAAATCTTGAAGTCCGGAGAGCCAGAGTAAATTTCAATCGTCAGATCATTCTAAAGTGGAAGGATAGGATAAGTTAGAAGAAAGGCATGCTAATCTCAGCGACCAATAATTGGGCACTCAGATCTACAGTCGACAGGGCATATCGGACCTCCCCAACTTTTCTGCCTTTAACCGTGGGGGGGGGGGGGGNGGGGTCTGAGTTGGTGGTATTTCCCATGTGGGTCCCTCATATGTGTCACCTTCCTGTCAAATCAGACCCCCCTTGCTCATTACCACTTACCGCCTAACTCCCCCTCCGAGTAAACCACTAAACCACTCATACCACCTCCGCGCTCCGACGTCACACTTCACTACCCACTACACGTCACACTCCACTACCATGCTCTGCCTCCACACTCCACTACATTTCCTACATGTCTCACCCACGTCAACAGACCATCTCAGCAAGGACATGTGGCAGACCATGTCAGCAAGGACATGTGGAAGACCACGTCAACAAGTACACATGGCATAATCATATGATGACAAGTGTCAAGAGGAAATTGGCTTGTGCCATGTCAACAAGTGACGTAAGCAAGCTACGCCACTCCAGGAGATTTACTTTGGGAGTTTCATCACCAACAAATGTCAAAAGTCCCGAAGTCTCAAAGTACGAAAGCCCAAAGTCTCTCTTAGTTGTCCAATCTGAATATCACTTTGGATGAAAGTGTTAACCAACAGTGTAAGTGGAAGTGTTAACCAACATAAAGTGGTCTCCACTACCTATGACTTATTCAGCAGGTGACCACTCCGGAGAAGAATGAAGCAACGATTAGCCTAAAGTCCTGAATTCCCGAACACCTAAGACCTGAAGAAGACCCTGGCCATTGATCGCCAGGAGGGGTACGTGTCAGAAGATTATGCATTCGGGTGAAAGCACTCTGGGAGAAACGAGTACATAGAAGTTGAAACTCCCGAAGCCCGAAGTGTCGAAGTCACTCATGATCGTTGATTGTGCAGGAGGGTATGTTTCAATATATTGTTGACTCTGGGTGAAAGCATTCATGGAAAAGTGAAGCACCGAAGAGTCGAAAAGGCCGAAGTCCTAGAGCGGAGGATAGTCATTGGATTAAGGAGGACAGATGTCAGCAAATCTTTCATTTCGGAAGATATCTAGTTAGAAGAAATGAGAAGTTGAGATTCGAAATCTCCGAAGTCTATAGACCTGAAGGATATCTCGATCGTTGATCCGAGAGAGACACGCGTCAGTGGATTGTCAACTCCGGAATATTGACGTACAGAGGAAAGCAAGGTTTGAGATTTGAAACTCCCAAATCCCGGATCATGAAATAAATCACAGCTGTTGATTTAGGAAGGCTAGATCTGATCCGCAGATCATCTAAGAACAAATCTGAACCATCCGTTCAGGAGCACCGTCAAGATCGTGTTATTGATAGTCTCGTCACATTGCAGGGATTGAAGATGCATGAACTTTAAAAATATGAAGGCGGGCCACAATTGAAACCATAGTTTTGGAGAAAGGACACGTGGAGGCTTGAGGTAAATTGCATGGAAAAAAGTAGTTTGATACAAACCACCTTTGGACGCGCCTGCAATCTCGTGGTCACATGAGATCTTCGCCCAAGGTCATATCAAGGAATGTAGTTAGTTCTCACTAGACCAAGATCAGGAAGCTCCTTTTGAATAGGTGTTTGGTCACCGACGGTGGTCACGTGAAGGAAGGGGCTTAGAAGTCAAAGAAGCCAAAAAATAATGACTGTAACTACCAAAGAAGACGAAGAGTTGCAACTGCTAGAGAAGCCAAATAATCTCATCATAACGCTCGCCAATGATGAACATATTCAAAATAACCGCCAGAGAAGATGAAGAGTTCGAATGATGATTAGAAAGAGAACTCAGCGTGAGTAAGACATGCAGAAAAGAGAAGAGTTTTTGTACCAAAAGTGAAGATAAGAGGTGAAGTGTATAGGATGCAGAGGCAACACAGAGCATAAGATGATGAAGAGAAGATGGAAAGAGGAGTGTGGTATGCAGGAAGAAAAAGAGAAGAGCATAGAAGAAGAAAGAAGCAGAAGCAGAATAGAGCATAGAAGCTGAAGAAGGCATAGGAGACATGGAGCTGTAACAGACCATATCAGAGACACAACAAGTACGTAAATTTTTTTATATCTCAGGGTGGTAGGGTGGTGCTGGGGAGGACTGTTGTCCTCAGAGTTTCAAGTGGGTTATTGAACATAGGGAGTTGTAGCTTCCATTTGGTTGCAGCTAGAAAAACCAGGGTGGTAGGGTGTTGTAAGGGTGAACCATTGTTCTCTATTATATAGGTTGGTTCCTGTGTAACTGGAAGTTGGTTCTTCCATCCAGTTGGTGCTAGAACTCTCAAGGAGTTGGTGCTTTCTTCTAGTGGGTGCTAGAGAAATTAGAGGGTTGGTGCTCTCTACAATTTGCATCTTGTTAAAGAAGAGGTTGTAGCCTCATTTTGAGTTGGTGCTCAAAGATAGATGATGTACAAAACATAAAAGACTGCCTATCATTCTAAGAAGAAGATGTTTTCTCCTTTTATGGGTTTCCTCATGAATATCTGCCTCTGTGTATATCATATGTGTGATTGCTGTTTATTATTTTTGTTGTTCATGACTTGTATAATCTCGATGATCACTTGGAGAACATTAATAATATTTCAATAGACATAAAATTGTTTAAGCAGAGTAACAACTGATTCACCCTCCCTCTCAGTTGTCTTAGTATTTCCAACACTTTCAATATGACCATATTTATGACAATAATGACACTGTGGGCCTTGTCGTTCTTGAGATCCTTCTCTTCCTCTTCCTCTTCCATGAAAACCATCTCTGCTTCGTCCTCTGAATTGACTTGAACTTCCTCTAAACTGACTTGGGATTCTTCCTCTTCCTCTAAATGCATTTCCTTGATAATTCTGTGATTGTTATGGATTTCTATTATGACTTTGATTTTGATATTGACTTCTACCTCTTCCTCTTCCTCTATGCCTTGTAAAAAAAGCATGCTCCACTTCTCCAGTTGGTTGATTTTCTTCAACAATAAGCAAAAATCCACTTAATTCATCAATTTTCATTGTATTTAAATCTTTGGAAACCATAATGCTAGTGGTGACCATATGAAACTTGGGAAAAACACTTCTCAAAATCTTCTCAATTAGTCTCCTTTCTGGAACATCTTCACCTAAGGACCTCATCTGATTAACAAGATCTTGCATCTTTGTGATGCAATCATGAATAGATTTATTACTTTGCATGTTGGAATTTTTAAAATTTCTCCTTAGTGTTTGCAATTTAGCTACAACCACTCCTTCATATGTATTCTTTAAAATATCTCAAGCTTGCTTAGATGATTCTGCAACATTAATTCTTGTAAATATAGATTATTCAACTACGCTCCCTATAAGTGAAACTGATTCATTATTTTTCTTAATAACTTCCTTTAAATATTTCTTGTCATCATCACTTAATGTTTTGAATTCATCAGCAAAAGGCATAGTATATCCATCAATTACAAGCTCCCATAAATATTTAGTGATGAATATAGGTTGCATGCGTTTCCTCCAATAGAAATAATTTGTGCCAACAAGTTTAGGAAACACAATATTGCTTGTTGCCATGAAAAATAAATAAGAATGAGAAAGGAAGAATACTCAAGAGCAAAATAAAGTGTCCCACTTCGCCCGCGACAAGAAACAATATCCCAAACAATCGGGACTCAACCACCACCAAAAAAATATTTTTTATTAATTATTTAAGTACAATGAAGAGTTAAAAAAAGTTCAGTTATTTTAAAAAATTACAACAAATATCAATATCTCCATTCACTAATTTCTTATATCTCCCTTCACTAACTTCTTATATCTTCACTAACAAGTATAATTTTTAACACTTTTATAAAGAAAAATTACAAATTATTGTACCCAAATATTAAAAACAATATTCAAAATANATATCAATATCTCCATTCACTAATTTCTTATATCTCCCTTCACTAACTTCTTATATCTTCACTAACAAGTATAATTTTTAACACTTTTATAAAGAAAAATTACAAATTATTGTACCCAAATATTAAAAACAATATTCAAAATAGTCAAGCATTGCAATGGTCAACCTCACGAGCTTTTATAACATCATATCTATCTCAGACATAGTCAGAACCCATATAAGAATTCCTTATCCGCAGTAGCTCCAAGCACCAGCATACGTTCCAGCACCACGCAACATATCATTGCTCCAATTAGTCTCCTCACTGATGAATCCCGTGCGCAACACCACACAACAGTTTGTGATCGAGTTTCCTCCTCAAATATAAAAAAGGTGCAATCGTGATCAAGGTTCCTCCTCTTCTTCTTATTTTTTGATAGGGACTCACGAGGAGTCCTGGAATCGATCCATCTATCTGTAGACTTCCATATTCTAGAACAAATATAATGCAGAGAGTAAGCATGCATGCAAAAGTCAGATCTACCAATTATTGCTTCAGCAATAGATCAACTTCGCGCTCAAGCATACAATAAAGCAAATCGATTCCTTTGACAGAGGCACTAAACCACCACAAATGGTTCCTCACAAACGGTGGATCTTTCAACTTTACCGGTGACTCTCTTTAATGGTTCGGACTTCATATGGAGAGTTGAAGAATATCGATATCATAAATAACTACACTTGTACCCTTTATATTCTTTACTTGGATTGTCACACCATTTTCTCCAATGATTTCTGAAATTCGCCTTCTAGCCAATGCTTCCTCAAGATCAACAACAAATCCCTGAGCGCAG
>SNQJ01S0090987.1:32845-50103 GCA_010110895.2 Picea sitchensis | reverse complement strand
CTAGACAGACAAGGACTAGAGTTATAGGGGGATATGATTCCACAAGAGAGGGGGCTTGAGGGGATAAGTGTTTATTGCTATTCTAATTACCCTTTTTGTCTAAGGGAGGGGATCAGTTACGTGAGCTTCTTGGGGAAGGTTAGGAGGTTCTTGATTTCCTCACGAGGTTACTTAAACCTGCCTTTGGTCTGATGGGGGGGTTCGACTGTTGGCTTTTTCACTGATTCCATGTACGCTCATTCATTTTACCTCATGCACTTTCATGCACCCACTCACCCATTTGTTGATCCATCCTCATTTGCGTCTTGGCTTGGGAATATTAGCCATGAGATAGTTGGCTGTAGTGGTCGTTGGTGTGATCCAACCATGATTTGAGGCCTAGATGTATGAGATGGATTGGCCTGAGTCCACTGTTGCTCACAACTGCGAGTCTTGAGAGTTCCAGCATTGAGATTCTGGACCAGTTGCACTCGATCCTGAATTAAGGAAAAGGACTCCCTGAGGAACTGCGTGGAAGAGAAGGGTGGAGGTCCATTCTCTCGGGTGGTGCAAGCTGGGTAGAAGAGAGTTGGGTACTTGGATTTCTGTGAGAGATGGGAATCCTATGAGAGTTTGGGTGTTGATAGGTTTGGGAAGTCAATTAATACTGCCTGAGTCCACTGTTGCTCACAACTGAGGAGTCTTGAGAGTTCCAGCATTGAGATTCTGACCAGTTGCACTCGATCCTGAATTAAGGAAAAGGACTCCCTGAGGAACTGCGTGGAAGAGAAGGTGGAGGTCCATTCTTCCTCGGGTGGTGCAAGCTGGGTAGAAGAGAGTTGGGTACTTGGATTTCTGTGAGAGATGGGAATCCTATGAGAGATTGGGTGCTGGGATAGTTTTAAAGTCAATTAATACTCTGGAACCATCCCTTGTGGATTCATAGTCCTGGCTCGGGGGGTGACGCTTCTTGCTGAGATTTGGGAACAATAATGTCTATGGTTGGGTGGAACGTCCCTTGGTCTGCAGCCAGTTGGTGTCATATTTCATAAAGATAAGTTCTCTGTTATGGTATCAATTGCATGTATATGAATGTATTTCCGCTGTATATTTAATTATCGTTTAATTGAATCTTTGTGGACTATGCATGCTTTATTGTTGTGCATGTCAAAGTCTCTTTCCTTTCATGCATCCTTAAATTTTAAAAAGGTATCGGTAAGATAATGAAGTCCAAGGGTGGGATTAAAGGTAGTGTACCCTGTGTTTGCACTCCAATTCGTCACTAGGTGAGCAATTAAGAGTGCTTACATTCCCAATTGGGCTCCTTTCTGAAAGCGACAGCTGTAAAGGAAAAGGGTTAGAAAGAGAGAAACAACAGAGTTATAAACAAAAATAAACTAAAACTAATTAAAACTAAGAGCATATGAAACAAATGAAAATAAATAAAATGGACCAATATCACCAATGTATAAGCTGATCTTATTGATGGAAATCCAAGACACAAAGAAGAAATGGGACTATTAGTCCCTTCTTTCTCCAATGGAAGGCTCTTGAGGCCCCTCAAAAGCTTGCCTTCCTCCTTACAATGAAAAGATGAAAATGTGGTGAAAAGAACTCCAAGCCTATTCACCCAAGTGAGGTGAATAGCTCTGTGAAATGCAGCTTGTAATGTTTCTAATTCCAAAGAATGTGGTCCTTAGCAATCTCAGCAGAAGATAACAAGATGGAAGAATTCCTTGAGAAAATGGTGGTCATTCATGGATTTTATAGCCAAGCATTGGATCATTATGTAACCTCTTTAGAATGTGAAAAGGGACTCTTTAGGGCAATTTCAATTAGGTCTTTGACCAGCCCACCATGAGGATTGAGCTTGGATTTGTTGTCAAATCGATTTGGGAGATGATCCATTAGTGGTTGGGAGGTCAATTCAATTCCCCAATAAATGCTGCTCGCTTAAAGGTGCTGCTGGTTTTTCTCCCAACAAATTACCAGGCACATATGCCAGCTTTGTACAGGATGTTATGCGATATGCTGCACCCAGATGTCAGAAAGCGCCCTTCAAATTTTGGTCATTTGTATATTTTTTGACCCTTGTACCGCCGAGGAATTAATCTTGTGCCATGAATGACTTTTTCAGCTTTGATCGTGGAGTTCCTTTGGCCACATGCATCTAAATTTCGTTGATAAATCTCCTGACCGCGGGTGGTATCGGCCATAGCTGGTATCGTGAGCTTCCGCTGGTTAATCGGCCGGTAATATGTGGTCGGTCCGCTGGGTCGATTCTGGCTGAGGATTGAACCCTTGACCATGGATTTGAAAAAGATTAGGAGGAATGGTGCTGCACTTACTTAGAGATAGAATTTAAAAAGACCCATGTGGGTACGGAAGGATCGGACCTTCCCCTTCTCGACCGAGACATCACCACTATGTGGGATTGAAAGAGATCCGGTGGATTGTTGACTCCAGGACAGTGAAAAAGGGTCATCCATGAAAGGGAGGTAAGGGATAATGTCACCATCATCGCATCCCATGGGAGGGAGACCAGACATGAGGCATTGTGGGAACCAAGCGATCACAGAGACAGATCACCACCACTTATACCACGAGGCCCAACCTGCCCCAGGTGCCGGCAACACTACACGTCCATCGTCCAGTGCTGAGAATGAGCCACCTGAACGCCCCACCACAAGAGACGGTAAAATCACATTTCTAAGAAGACTGAAATCTACCCTCAACCGTTTGCTTCGAGGACACGTGGCGTAATCCGGTAATTTCGAGGAGGTTTTGAAATTTGAGATTTCTCAAACACGGGCGACCGAAGACCCGAAAGAATCTCAACCATTGAGCTCAGCCATGCGGCCACCAAATCCAGGGATTTGGATAAAAGCCAATGGGGCTAGATAAGTTTGAAATTTGAGATTTACTTAAGTCTAATACTCTTAAAGCCTCAATTGTTAGATTAAGGAGGACACGCAGTGCATCCACGGACTCTAGGTGAAGACCTCAGAGTGAATCTTAGTTGTCCATCCAAGAGGACACATGGTGAGATTGGTCTGCTTCTAATTCGTGAGTTCTGGAGAATTAGAAGTGCTAAGATGGAAACTCCCAAGTCCTGAAGCCCTAAGAGATGAAGTGGTGAGTCATGATTATGTCACTTGGAGGTGATGTGGATCCCAAAATTTTGAAGTGACGTGGCTTTGTGGACGTCACCTGGGATGAGGGGGACACATGGAATGTGTGCCACGTATCATAAGTTTTGAGCATTTGAGCATTGAAAGTTGTCAAGAACGCGACACATGTGTCACCCACTTGATTGGGCCATGTGTCCGCCTTATTTCACCACATGGCGACAGATCATGCATTCCGGAGATTAGGCACTGGAGGGAAGCCATGACAAAGCTATGCTACTCCAAAAACTCCTCGAAGGCTTCCGAGTATGCAACAACCATTGATTCCGTATGACATGCTGAAGGGATTGTCAATTTCTGCAAATCACCTCGGAAGAACGCGGTAGGGGAGGAAATTTTGAAACTTCAAGCCCTAATATTATCAAAGTGATTCACGCCCACCGATCCGTGGGAGGACAGCATACCACAGATCATGAACCTGTAAAAGTGTTCCTGAGGGAGGTATGGAATTTTGAGACCTTCGAAGGTCAGAGTTCCGAATTGTATCTCGATCGTTGATCGTGAAGAGGACGAGGACCATTGATCCTGTCCTAGATGAAAGTTTTGAAGTCCTGAAGCTCTGGACAAGCAATTTTTTAGCTAAGCGCAAGGTCGCGGCCATGGTCATATGCATATTGAGAGCCGAGGGAAGGAGGGATAAGGTTTGGATTGGTTGTCTCTAGACAAAAGTGCTAAGGAAGGATTTCCCCATGGTTTCTAGTTGTGGTCACTTGGGAAGGTGGTTTAAAGGAAGTTTCCTCGTAAGTGTGATAAAACTTTATCACCAAGGATACTGTGATGACACTGTTATTTTCATAGAATGGGATATGATCTCCATGAACAAAAAAAACAAAGAGACTTGTAGCATGGTTTGGATTTTTTTATCATATGCATAATTGTAATAAAATGGCTACTTGCACATACTTTAAGTAATTGTATTTTAAACACATCAAATCATGATGTGTATTAAGGAAATGGAAGAAGGCTTATGGAGCCTCCAACAGCATAAGGAGGTCGAAGGCCGCATACCGAAGTTGGTAATGCAGAGACAGAGTCCAATGGATGTAAGGAAAAGGAGAGGTAGGAAACGCATCGGAAATGGTAAGAATCTGAATATGAAGTGCAGAGCTGTGCTGCATAAACGAGACCGATGAGAGAGAAAAATTTAGACAAACGGCTAGAAGGGATCGAACCTTCAAGATAAGAGGAAGGAGGCAAAACAAGGAAAGAAGGAATGATCGTGGAAGAGATGGTTATTCCGGAAGTGCTAGCAGAGCCCATGGATGCCACTCACCTCCCCATCACTCGTGAAGAAATTTTATGCAAATGGATGATCCCGTAGTAAATAAGAGGTGTCTCTTGTTAAACACCAAATAAGGAAACAAGAGGGAGATAGTTTGCAAGGAGAGTTGAGGATGCTCAATCCACCTTCCTGAGGGGTGGAAGAGAAAGGGAAGATGATGTCAAGCATGGTTTCTTGGGCTCGTGAGATATTTTGAAGCTGTATAATTATTCATCAAATATGGAAGCCAGGATTGCCACCTACCATTACATGGGAAAACTGCAATGTGGTGGGACCAAATGAAGCAAGTGGAGCATGTTAATGAGAGTAGGATCACTTGAAGAAGTTCAAGAAGTACCTTAAGGAGTACCTCTCATCATTTCTATGACAAGAAATGCGTGGAGTTCTTGAACCTCGTGGTAGCTACGACTCATGGCGTAGCAATGAGGAATTTCTCGGGATTGTTAAAGTATGTCGTGTTCATAAATGATGAGAAGGTGAAAACACATATTCTCGGCTGATCGCCAAAATTCTTTATAAAGAAAAGATCAAGTATGATGAACCCAAGATCTTGACCTGGGGCTTTATTAGGAAGGATCAATACCTATATGAGCAAGGCCAAGGAAGAGAATCTCGCGAGAAATATTGGAAGGACAAGACAAATGTGAAGTCCGATCAAAGGAGGAAAGGATTCAAACCTTCCTTCAATAGGATTGAGCCTAATAGAAAGAAGATTCCCTTGGGAAAAGGGGAAGACCACCAACTAATGTCGGGATGTAAGGGAAGATCACCCGCACAAGGATTCCCACACAGAAAGGATAGGGTGAAGACTTTGAACAACATCCAAGAAGCTACAATAGTCGGGTTGATAGGGGAAGAATCTATGTAGCTTTAAATGATCGACAAGAAGAGTACCAACTAATATGACCGAGGTGGAAGATAAGATTATAAATCATCATGTTGCTATTTTGATTGATTCAAGAGAAATTGCTATTACATTGATCCCAAGATAGTGGATGGCATATTTGGAGAAAAGTAAACTTGAAAAAAGTTTGGTCTAATTAGCCACTCATTAGGAACCAAAGGAAGAATCCATGACATGGTTAGAAGTTGTTCCATAAGTCTTAATGGCTGAATACTAGTATTTATCTAAATATCATACCATTGGGGTCTTATGATACCGATTGAAATGGATTGGTTGGAAAAGCATTATGTTGTCCTAGATTGTCATAACAAGACATTTACATGTCTTGATGAAATGGAAAATAGAGCACCATGAAAGGAGCTCCAAGACCCATCGCTATAAGGGATATTTCAACGCTAGTTAAAAATATGTTTTAGGAAAGGATGTCAATTGTATGTAGCTCATGTGAAGGATCCATAAAATACCAAAGGGCCAAGCCTCAAGATTTCTACTCACATGAATTTGAAGATGTATTCCAAGAAATACCTTGGTTTCCACCAAAATGGGAGATAGAATTCTCTATTTATTGAAGTTAGACGCCTTGGCCAAAACATCTTACATAATGAGCACACCGGAGTTAAAAAGAATTACAAATGTAGTTGGAGGAATTGTTGAAGAACGTGTACAAACGTCCAAGTGTTTCACCTTGGGGAATGCTACACAATCGTCCTGAGGTCGTAATATCAGCCTGAACAAGTAATAATTAAGGTAAAGAACAAGCATCCTCTACCCCGAATTGATGACCCTTTGATCAGCTAAGCGGAGCAAAGATATTTTCAAAGATTGACCTAAGGCATGATACCATCGTGTAAGAATCAAGGAAGGAGACATTCATAAGACAACCTTTAGGACTAGGTATGGGCATTATGAATTTGTAGTCGCATACTTGGATTGACCAATGCACCAAATCTATTCATGTGCTTATTGAATGGCATATTCGTGAATTATTTGGATAAGTTTGTCATAGTATTCCTCGGATGACATAATTTATCATTCTAATTCTCAATTATGTATAATGAACATCACTTAAGACTGGTTTTGCAAGCACCGATAGAACATTATTTGTATGCCAAGTTGAGTAATTGTTCTTTATATCAAAATAAGATCCATTACTTGGGACACATTATTTCGTAAAAAGAGCAGTGCATAGAAGTAGATCCAGAGAATATCAAATCCATTAGAGGATGGAGAACAATCTGAAATGTGTCGAGCGTCGATCTTTTATGGGATTCACTGATACCATAGAAGGTTCATAGCAGGTTCTAAGATTGCTCATCCACTTTAAAAAGAAGGGAACTAAATTTGAATGACACTCAAGTGTGAAAATAATATTAATATGTTGAAGGAATTACTAACTAGTGCACCTGTGTTAAAGATTTCTCACCCAAATGAAAGTTTTGTGAAATGTACGATGCATGTAAGGAAGGACTTGGGGAGTCCTCATGCAAAATGGACATGTCATTGGATATGAGTCCAAAGTCAAGGAACATGAGAGGAACTTATGCCACCCACTTAATTTGGAACTTGATGCCATTGTTCACTGAGGATGTGGAGGCATTATCCTATGGGAAAGAGATTTGACTAAGCGACGTAATTACCGTGGGTTCTAATTATGTTTTTAACAACCTAATCTTGAATGCCGTGCGCAAACAAGATGTTGGAATTTTAAGTGAATATGACTTCATATCAAGCATATCAAGGGAAGCATAATAAAGTTGTCGATTCACTTAGTAGAAGAGTGTATATCACGTACGCTACCGCTGTTAGTGCTGCATCACGACTTTAAGAGCAGAATTTGGATGGTCTCATATTGCACCATCATTACCTACTGCAAATGCACCTTTCAGCAAGGAGATGTACCGTAAAAATAAAGGAGTATGAGATAAAGGAAGACATACTCACTCATGCATAAAATAGAATCTATGTTCCTAGTTCCTCGAGAACTACGAATTTTGGTAATCGGCGAAATGCACGATGTTCCTTATGATGGAAATATCAGTTACCAGAAAAAAAATTGCAAAGTGCGAAGAACTGCACCCTTATCGAAATGAAGAAGGATGTTGCTGATTACATTGCTATATGTATGGAATTTTAGAGAGTGAAAGTTGAGCATGGACACTTAGCGGGTTTTCTACAACCATTAGCAATTCTATAGAATAAATGGGAAGTGATCACCATGGATTTCCACTACAGGATTACCACAATGCATACACCGACTAATATTGAAGACATTTTCATGAAGGAAATGCTAGGTTCCATGGGATACCTAGGACAATTGTCTCTAACATAGATACAAATTTTACCTCCAATTTATGGAGGATATTTTTTAAAGGATTTGGTAGAAATCTAAACTTTAGCACAAAATATCATCCCGATAGATGGGAAACAAAGAGAGTCAATCAATAATACAAGACATACCGAGAATGTATGTGATGGGTAAGCCATCTAAGTGGGAAGATTACTTACACTTGGTTGAGTTTGCATATAATAATGGATATCAAGATTCATTGAGAATGAGCCCATTTGTGCCTTCAGATGGTAGGAAATGTGATACTCCAGTAAGATGGGATGACCCAACAAATAGAGTGGTACTGGCCGAGTTGCCGTAAGGACATGTAAGAATTAGGGTGGTTAAGATCGTCAATTTAAAGCAGTAGCTCGATTGCATGTAAAGCTCCATGTAGACAAGAACAAGACAACTAGAGAATTTAAAGTAGGAGAACATGTGCTTTTGAAAGCGAATCCCAAGAAAATATCTTTGAAATTGGGTAGTTGTACAAAAGATGGTAGCCGACTCGGGTCCATTTGAAATATTGGACATAATAGGGGCCGTCACTTGCATACATGCTTCCATGAATGTGCATAATGTATTTCGTGTCTCTTTACTAAAGAAATATGTACAACATCCTTAACCATGTTATTTATCAAGGCCCGATTCTGGTAGAGACAGAGGGAGATTTTAGGTTCAACCAAGCATGGTATTGGACAAAAGTAAAATGTTCGAATCGAAGTTATAGACCTAGTAAAAGCTCTGACCCGCACGGTCCCAAGATGCCACCGAGCATGAAGATTCCATGCATAGCAATCTACAATTTTTAACAAATTTGATATATATTTTGATTCTATTTTTATATGCACTGACAAAGGCTAAAATAAGGGGAGGGATGTAACACCCTGTGTTTTGAACCCCATTTTAAATAATGCATTGTTACAATGTCAGATGTCAGAGTGCCCAAACAATTATTAAAGGCCAAGCAGCCCAAGACATGGTATATTTTTATCATTATTAATAATAAATACATGGTTGGCGTGATAAACGGACAAGGACTAGAGCATAGGGCTTATGATTTCACAAGAGAGGGGGTCGAGGGGCTAAGTGTTTATTTCTATTATAATTACCCTTTTTTATCTAAGGGAGGGGACTTACTGAGCTTTGGGAAGGCTGTGGAGGTTCTGATTTACCAGGTTACTTTTAAAAACCCACCTCCTGTCCATCATGCTCTGATCGATGGCTTTGCTCTGATTCCAAGTATGATCTATTCATTTTCCTCATGCATCTTTCATGCACCCACTCACCCATTTATTGATCCATCCTCATCCATGTCTTGTATTGGGAAAGGGAACCGGCCTTCTAAAGATTATCCATGAGATAGTTGGTTGTAGAGGTCACTAGTGTAACCCAACCATGACTTGAGGCTTGTGGTGTATGAGATGTGGCGACTGCGGCCATCGCTGTTCTCACAACTACGAGTCCCCTAGAGTTCCAACATTGAGTATTCTGGACCTGGCTACTGAGCCCAAATTAAGGAGAAGGATTTCCTTCGATTATGTGGTAGATAAGGGTGAGGTAATGCTATCTCTCGTGGCAGTTGGTACAGAGTTTAGGTAATTGATTTCTATGAGAGCCGGAAGTATGTAAGATCTTGGTGCTAACTAGTTTGGGAAGATAAGTAACACTCTAGAACCGCCCTTGTGGAATCATAAAATTCGCCCTGGGTGATGTCAAGAGATTTGGGAATAGTAGTGTCTACGGTTGGGTGTAATGTCCTTGGTCTATAGCTAGTTGTTGTCATATTTCATAAATATAAGTGATCTCTATTATGGTATCAATTGCATGTATATGAATGTATTTCCTACCAGATATTTAATTATTGTTTAATTGAATATTTAGACTATGAATGCTTGTTGACTACCATTGTGCATGTCGCTAAAGTCTTTCCTTTTATGCATCCCTAAATTATAAAAGAATGAGAAAGAAGCCCAAGGTTGGCTTTGAGGTAGTGGTAATTTCACGGCAAGTGGTCGGGTATGTTACACCTCCTAGAATATCTTCTAGCACAAACTAGAATTCAGAGGACTGTAATCCTCCCTAGCACCATCCTACCACCCCGATTGAATCTACAAAATCCTACTACTGCCTATCTCTTATATGGTCTATTACAACTCCATGTCTCCTTTGCCTCTTCTGGCCATGCCTGCCTTCTGCATTGCTTCTCGCTTCTATGCTCAACTTTTTCCTTCTCAGCACAACACAACACCATCCAACTTCTCTATGCTTTATGCTCTTTGTCGACTTATATAGCTCATACCCCACCGATTCCACTTCAAGTAATGCCCATTCCACCACATACACCATCAAAACACACTATCTTTTCGTTTTTCATCTCTTTCACCCCAGTCCCTCTCGGCCTCATCATCATTCAAAATATTCATCTTCTCCCCATGGTTAAGGATGTATATGTTCATCATCGGTCAGTATCCAAATATTCTTTGGCTTCTTTGAAAGTTATCCTTAACCTGTTCATCACTAGTGGCTCTATCCTGTATCTGGCTTCTTCCGAAGTCACAATTCTTCGCTCTTCTCTCTCAAGGCTATAGCTAGTTGCTGGTTTCTTTGGTTTCTCGCAAGCCCCTTCTCACGGAATTATTCCACGTCCACATACTTCTATTCAAAAGATGCTTCATGATCTTGTTCTAGAGAGTGCTAGCTCCTTCTTTCAATATGACCATGGGCGATGATCTCATGTGATCACAATTGACAAGGGGCGCATCCAAAGGTGTTTTGAAACAAACTACATTTCGCTTCCCATTAATTCTAATTTCGAGTCTCCACGGTCCTTTCTCCAAAATTGTGGTTTCGATTGCAGCCCACTTTCAACATTTTAAAGCTCACGACCTTCACACCCGCATAGATGGACCGCTGATCTCACAATCTGGACTTGCGTTCTAGAATTGATCTGACTGACCCAACCTTCTAACCGACGACCGTGGATTTCACTTCGCGGATCAACCGAAATACCTCAAACTCCTACTTTCCTCTCGAGTGCCAATATTCCTGAGTGGAAGACTATCATTAATGGCCCTTCCTTAAATTAATCTACCGAGATCTCTCCTTCGGGTTCCTGACTCGTGATTTTAAATCTCAACTTCTCATTTCTTTTGACCAGATATCTTATGAAATGGAAGATCACCCATATCCGTCTCTTTAATCCAATGACCTGGACATATTTTCATTAATGTCAACAATCGATGTCATTTTGATTTTAATTTATCGTTTTGCAATTGAATTTCATTGATGTCTATATAATGCACAAACATAGAATGTCAAAACAAGATGCGAGATAGAAAGCATGTTTTAGAGAGGAGCAACAATATGCGTAATTAATGCCCGGCAGGAAAAATGCAAGACAAAAAGTAGTACATGAATACCGATGATTATTGTCGATCACGATAGGGATCAACAATGTTCATATGATCAAATATCAGGAGAATTAGCGACTGGTGGATTATTGCTGGGATCACGCATTGAATCAACAACGTTCCTATGATCAAATTTCTCAGGAGAATTAGCGACTAATTATCAGTGCATAAAAGAATGCACAAACAATTATTAAATCTTGGAAGGAAAAACGTAAGCTCAGAGTGAAAAGAATCGGTGATCCATCCACAAGACATTACCATGTTGATCGTCAAATATAATCTGATAAATCCGCCATAAGGAGTGACCGTATAAATGGAGGACCCGCTGAGATCGCGAGACCACGACCGCAAACGACGAATGACAGGGATAACTATGAGATCGAAGAAAATTAAACCACCGCTTAGTTACAACCAACTATTGAGTTTGTCGATCTCATAGCTTAAAATATCTATGACTGCAGTTGATCAAACAAAAAATGATTTTAAGTCAGACTAAATTGTCACCGCCGGGATGCTAATCTAATAAATCTACATGATAGATTACGATATTGAGTTAGGAGAATTAAACATCATGCTCGTTCCAAGCCCGTGAATTAGTCAGTCGGCCGATATTATATTTAAGATATCAATCTGGCTAGGTTGGACTCCACCAACAACTACGTCTAACATTGTGGATTTTGGGTGACGAAGTTAAATCAATTCACAAGGTGGTCTCAAAATCGCCAATCGCTGATCCGTTTCGGCCCAAGGAATGTTGAATCACTTTTTAGTGGAAGGACATGATAAGATGAAAAGGTTGAGATTTTGATTAGTCAAATACCCGTCAACCGGGCCGATCAAACCCGACTGGCCACTGGCCGATTATAAGTTAAAGCCCATGAAAGGATAAGCTAGAAGAGTAGTGCACCATACGCATCGAGTCACCATCCCAGACTGATCAATGAACAACATCTCTAGCTCGGCTCCAAGTCGAAGGAGGCCCGCATGACATGATTTGAAATTTCGAAGAATCTGCCAACCGCTGATCATTTTCGGAAAGTGGAATTATGTGGATGTTTTCAGCAGTTTGATTGCAGAAATATCAAGCCATTCATCCAAGATCCATATCGAATGAAAATATTTCACTCGTGTATAAAGAAGCTTAGGAGGTTATGCTCCGTAAAGTTTGAGATTTGAAATACCGAAAGTCAAACCAAATTATCGGCGGACCCTCCGGATTTGAGGACACAAGAGGACCGCTTGGATTAGGGGTTGTTGGTTACTGCACTAATGCCGAAGGGACATGTGGAATACCACATCGCGATGAACATGTGCCATGAGGATCCATCAGCTATCACATCTACTAGCGACATGGAATAATCGTGACAATGACAAGTGTCAGTTGATTCGACATCTCGCACGGTAAATCAATAAACCAAGTACACATGGCGCCTATTAGGCTCATGACATGTCATCATGACCAAGCGCTATTACATCACCGGTATAGGTTGAGACTCCCAAATCTCCAAAGTCCGAGACCTCGGCGGAGATCTCGAATCACCGATCCGATGTCGAGAAAGTGTATTCCAGACTCCATCACACTGGAAGGATAGTGTAAGATGAAACGTTAACCGACAACAAGTAGACTCCATCGTTGATGACTCACACAATAAGTGATCACTCCTTGTATTGATATTCCAACCGGAGCCCTAAGACCCGGAGTAAATGGTGGGCATCCAACTCAACACTTGATTAAGTCCCGGCCGATTAAGCCTTGTAAATAATCAAATATGACGATTGATACATTTCAGCGAAATAGACGTAAACCATCTAATCTGTTTGGGAAATCTGATCTGCCTTTGAAAGGTTTGTCCCAAAAACTGGCGCGCCGTTTATTAGTCAACCGACCGCCTTAATATCGATTGTGACCGCTGGATTTTGGACACAGCCACAACTGCTGTCTTAGCTGCTCGGGTCACCACCATTGATCATATGAAATATAAAATAAAGGCAAAAGATACTACAACGCTTAAATTGATAAGTCCGTGGTTCTAATACTTGGCGATCATTTGGGTTGAAGGAAGTGCCTCATACAAAGTTTCATCTCGACAAATGAGTTACACCGCATCAAATACGTAGAATCGCTAAAGATCTAATATGACCAAGGTGTTCATAACACAAGGCAAGGAAGAGTACGATCTAATGATTTGATCCATGTATGTGATCAAATCATAAGGACAAATTTGAAACCATAGCTACTGTCATGATTAAAAGATAGTTAAACATGAAAAACATGAATAAAGAATAAAAAGGAAAATGGAGACAACAAAGCCGATGTATTATCATTTTAAATGAAAGGGCGCAATGGTTCAAATATCAAAAGACACAATGATTCAAATTCACACCGGTTGGGAGACTATATAAACAAAAGGAATTGTGAGAAGTGTGCAATTGAATTTGTTGCTGAAGTGGCATGGCTTATATACAATGGATTGAATGAAAGTTCATTCTATCGTGTTGGTGTCTGCTTACAAGCCGGATCTTGTATGAGGATTGGATTCTTCAAGCATCTTAGTTGGATATGAGCTCAACAAGTTGGGACTTGTTATGAGGTTTAGATTCAGACGCTTGACCTATGAACTACAAATAAAACTTGTAACATGGAGCTGGGTATGTCATAATTGTATGAAGATGATCTTATGTATTCATTCAAGTTATTTAATAAATAAAATATTTATTATTTTATATATATATATCAGATTGAGAAATGGAATGAATATTTGTTTTCAAGCACTTGCAATGTGGTACCGGTCAATAATTAGACACTGGGATTCACCCTCCTCAGCCGCACCCATTTCAACAATTGGTATCAGAGGGGGTTCCTTCAACACATTTCAAACACTAAAGGTAGGTCTAGAAGAAATGTGTGGACAAATTGCTATCTCCATAAATGAAGTTCCCTTATTTGATGGAACAAATTATTGATCATGGAGGGAAAAACATGGTATTTTAAGTCAAGAGGATATGGAGTTTGGGATTCGGTAGTAAGTAATCCTTGGAACTTAACTAATTCAAAGAGAAAATCCAAAACTGCAAAGGAATCAAAGAGAAACAATTAAGTACCCTTAAAAGCAATTCAGGATGGATTAACAGACCAAGTCAAAGAAAAGATGAAGCATTACAAATTTGCCAAAGAATTATGGATTCAACTAAAAAAAAGCATCTAATGAAACCCAAGAAGAAGAAAAATCAACCAAAGCAAGGAACAAGACTCTAATCAAGATGATTTTTGTCAGAATAAAGAACAAAACACAAAAAAAAAAAAAAAAAAAAAAAAAAAAAAAAAAAAAAAAAAAAAAAAAAAAAAAAAAAGAAGAAGATAAAGAAAAGAAAATTTCAATCGATTGAAGAAAAATGAGTAAGTTAAGAGAGAAACTCTACTGGAAATCTTAATGAAATGCAGGATTCGATCTCAGTCAACAGTGAAAAAGACGACCTCACCAAGGAATTGAGGAATACCTCAATTTTCATTAAAGAAAAATTACATAATCTTAAACTCCATGTTGCAACTATTATAAAGAGATTTGTTTGGAACCGTGAAATTATATGCATATTAAAGTTCCTGTGGACGTTCTTGACAATATTGAGTCCACAACCATGTTCACTCTAGAAGAGTTGGAGAAACTCCAATAGAAAGAAATGATGCTACTTCAACAGCTAGATCAATCTAACCAAGAATATCATCAACAAAAGTTTCATCTAGAAAAACAAAGAAGAAAGGACTGCAAAGTTTGAAAACCTAACTTATTAATCTAACTAAGAGACATGGAAGAATTAAAGATACATGATAGTAAAAGAAAATAAGTATTAAAAGAATTAGGAAGAATTAGTTAACAACCTAAACACTCAACTTGAGGAAATTAAATAAAGTGAAAAAGACTTAAAAATTCAGTTAACAAGGAAATAAAATTCTTACCAAATGTTGGAATTGGAAATCATCAATTTCAAAAAGATAAATGAAAGTACTAATGTAGATCTAATGACTCAAATTGGAAGAAGCTAAGAAAATAGAAGAAGCCTCAAGATCCAAATAACTAAAAAGGAAGAATCATGTCAAAAGCTTGAATTAGAAGCTATCAACCTCAAAAGGATTCAAATTCAGAATACGAGGAATAAATCAAAATATTGAAAACTAAAGTTTTTAATCTAACAAAATATATGGAAGAATTGAATACATATGAAAAAACTATTAAATGCAAAGAAGTCTTGTATGAGATAGAAGAAATTGTCATAAATCTAAAGACTCAACTTGAACATGCTAAAGAAGTGGAAGAAATTCCAAGATTCGATTGACTAAAAAGGAAGAATTATGTCACACGTTGAAGTTAGAACACCAATCTCGTGAAGATGAACAGCAAGACAAACAAGATTGTCAATTTCTAGAATAGCTCATCTATCTTAGATAAGATTTGGAAGAGCTGGCCATAGATCAACTGATGACAAAACTAGCCTTGGATACAATAATAAAGAAGACAACTATAGAAGTAAAAAGGAAGAAGAAAATCAAATGACAGATCCTTCAAGCCACAAACAAATCAAGAATGGAAACACCTTCAATGGCTATTTCTTTTCTTGTCATAGCTTTGGACATAAAGCAATGGACTGCAAGAAACTAGAGAAAGGATATACAAGAAAATTCAAAAACCTAATTAGATGTTGGAGATGTAATTTTGTTGGGCACAGAACAAAATTTTGTCATACCATGAGATGTTACAACTGTGATAGGTTTGGGCACAAATCCCAAAACTGTAAAAATACAAAAAGTCAATATTTGAACAAGTCATTCAAGTCAATGACAAATCCTAATAAAAGTTGGAAGAAGAAAGGAGATGAAAAATCTCCAAAAACACAATTAGAAAGAGAAGATCCAAAAAGCAGAATATCACAGAAAGATATGGAGAAGAAAAACTGAAGGAGAAAGAAAGAAAGATGTTATTACACCTGAAAATGAAGAAACTAATAATAAGAACATGATGTGTAAAAGTCCTAGTAAAGAATGTGAAATTCAATATGAGATAAATCAATCTCAAGAAAAGGAAGTACCTACAGAAGAATATGGGACAATATCAAATACTGATGATGTCATAAGTTATTAGCAAAAGAAAGACCCTAAAAAAAAGGGGTTTAAATTTGGTCTTTACAAAATCAAAGGATTATGCCAAAGAGTTTCTAAATTAACATATGGAAAATCTTGACTATCTATAGATTAGTGGTCAAAAGAAAAATCATTGGTAGGGTTAGTTGTAGAACACAAGAAGAAGAAAAAAAAAGATAGCAGAAAAAATCAGGAAGTATCATTCAACAAAGATCAATTGATAACAAAATTGACATTTAAATCAATTGGTATAATTCCTTAATTGATATTTCTGTGAAATATCAAAGAAGAATAAGAAGCAGATCAAAAATATCAGTAAGATTCATACTCTTGTTCTATTTGACAAAAGGAAGTCAGTAAAAACCCAAGAGGAGTATTTTGGCTATTAAATAAGAATGTATTTAGATTAAGTGTTAAAAAGACTTGATCACTACAAAAATTTGTATCAAGAAGACTACTTATTCAAACTCAAAAATACCAATAAACTAAGATAAGAAATTAGTAAATTAATAGGGGAAGAGACATTGTTAGGAAGAGCTACCCTTTCAGAAACAAAGGGGGAGAGTGGTCAGAAGCATGGAGAGAGAATATTGATAGGGGGAGTCATTTAATTATTGCAGGCATAGCATGATTCCAGGGGGAGTTACCTAAGTTCATATTCTAGCCAACAACATGCAAACAAACAAATGTTGATTATAAGGGGAGAAACCCTTTGCCATTGATGTCAAAGGGGGAGAGTAACTTCATAGACAAAAGCATCATCACATCATAAAGACATCGACTGTCGACATCAATGACAACATATCAATGACAATATGTCCAAAAATATCCCCCTTTGTCATTGAGGGCAACATACTAAGTTCATACACAAAGTCACACTTCATAGAGAACTTCATAGACAAAAGCATCATCACAGGGGGAGTTTGTGTTATTGTTGGACATATTGCCATTGATGTCAACAGTCGATGTCATTATGATGTGATGATTTGTTGTTATGATGAATTGTCCTTGATGTCAACAGTATATCAGTTA
>SNQJ01S0090987.1:0-10495 GCA_010110895.2 Picea sitchensis | reverse complement strand
GATAAGGGGAGATTGCAATAGATGTTCAAGCCTTGGCACTGAAGGTCAGACTCAGAGAACACTGCCTTCAACAACACAATGTTCTCAAAATGATACAATAGGTTACTAGATGCAACTCATAGGTTGTGCATTCTATAGGAATTTCTCAACCTCAACACACGGAACAATGCATTTAGCATGAACCACCACCACACATTCGTATAGCCAAGGCATGCCAAGCGAGAATACTTCAACACCTGAATGCTTCCATTTTACTTGGATGAGGAGGCCTTCGACAAGGAGGTCATGTCATGGCCAGGATTCAAGCAAAACCCGCACAGGTCGGGGATGCACTACCTTCTGCCGACAAAACTATTGAAGAAAAAGGGCCAGGAAGCAGGGGTAGGACTGAGCTCGGGCTAGGAGGAACAAAAGAAAGAGGCCCCAGTGCAATCAAATTCAAAAGAGGAAGAAGAAACGCAACTTCTGGAGCACAAGAAGAGAACATTACCTATGTTCCCACAACTTCCAAAGAAAGTCATGTTGAAAGTTAAGGATGTTAACGAAATTCTCAGTGCTTCCTTCATCGGAGACCCATTGGCCAAGAAACCCAAGACGAGGATCTCCCCAGGAAAGGTTTTGAATCCCCAACCCATATCATCTACCATTCCTCACACTAGATCAATGGCTCAAGTGGCCCACATTATTGATATCTAAGATGACCTTGAGCCTGACACTAGTCCATCCACCACCATCATTACAAATCAACCCCCATCACCCCCACAACCCCAATGACCACCTTGATAAATTTCCATCCCATCCCAAACCAACGACCGGGAGCCCATGGAGTTGGAACCCCCTGAGATACCTGAGAAGAGACCGAAACTCACTAGTACAAACCCTGAGATACCCAAGCAGAGACCAGAACTCACTGGTCCAAACCCTGAATCCCAGAGCCAACAAATTTTCCCCTTTGTGCCAATTTAGGACACTCCGTCTTCAACGTAGATGCAAAACTTACCAAAGATGCAAGTCCTAAGTCCTTAGCACACTCCCTCAATGACCAAGGTTGAGAGTGCTATTGAAAAGAGAGAAACCCTAGAAGTTGAGGTCCACAAAGAAGCAAAGGTACCAGAGATTCAAAAGGAACCTGATATGATATCAAWATAGAGTGAAACGTCATTGTAGGAACAAATGGATCTGGMACTCCAAAACCCACAAYAGTGCGTAGAGATGATRTTTCTCTTCCTGGCCAGAACAAACGTATTACSCTTCCTGCCATCAACACTGAGGTTGAGACTTGCGCTAAGATCATCTACATGAGAGGAGGAGCTGGAGACACCTTCGGAGCATTAGAAGGCYAGTGGACTCCCACTATAGGTCTGAGTAGCTAGGGAGGCCACCCGTTCTTCTACTGACCTCGCACAGTGGCCATCAACACTGTTAGTTGGGATGATCAGAGCATCAACTGATCAACTGGAGTAGAGGCTCCAGCAGGATGAAAGGGACATAGAATTTGCAAGGGAGGAAGCACTCCTTGTCCAAGCACTCATGACACAAGAGGAGTATGCCAAGGTCTAGGTGGAGCATAAACTAGAAAGAGTATGGGAGAAGCTTGCCGAAGCGTGGCCAGAGATAAGGAAGGAAACACCACAACTTCCAGAATCCAGTGCCATAGGAGAGCCTGACCAGTAGATTGAAATACTCTAGGGAGCATGGTCACAATTGTCCATTCACATAGAGAACTTGGAAGCATAGTTGCAGGAGATCCAAAATGAAGAATAACGACAACCCATGAAGATGCAAGAGTAGATGGAAAAAGTAGTGCTAGAAGAAAATAATGCTCGAGAAACACTGCACAAGCACACAACCGAATGTACGAGGATATTTCAGGAAGTTAGTGATTGGATGGGAATTATTGCAAGGTTCAACAAAACTTTGGAGGATATGCACACAAGGATATAGTCGCTCAACGAAGAAGTTGCGGTCACCATGGATCCGTTGGAGCAACAGGAGAAATTCAATCAAATCCAGCAGGCAGACAACAAGTTGAATGCTCTGTTTGAAGTGCACGCAGTAGCTAAGAAAGGGTTGTGTGAATTTCGACCAGTCGTTTAGACAACGTACATGAAGATGCATCGGGTAGATGCTACAGATGATTCCAAGTGGAACTCCCTGGTCGCATACAAGCCTAAAGGATGCATTACAGATGCGACTCAACAATTCATAGTTGAGGCCTCACTCCTTTCCAGGAAGTGGCAAGAAAAAATTGTGGGTTTTCAAGAAGTCAGGAAGCAAGCCTTAGAGTTGATCCCAGATTTGGGCCCTTCATTTGAATAGGTGGAAAAGGAAAAATCCCAAGTAGAAGATGAAATAAAAGCGGAGATAAAGGACAAAGGAAAGCAACAGGAACTCCCAGAAGCCGTGGAAGATCCATGGACTTGACTCGAAGGCGAGTCAAGGATTGTGGTCGGAGCCAATTGGGCCCTTTGTTTTTGGTTAGAAGTTGCACAAGGAGGACTACAGCCCCATTTTTTGTCAAACGCGAGTTGCGCAAGCTACAAAGAAGATGGACAGTGGAGCAAGAAAAAAAAAATGGTTGCAAAAAGGGACAACGCAACACCAACAAGGAAAAAACAGTTACAACATAACAAGAACACTAAAGCATGTAGAGTCTAAAGCTAGAAGATCCCTGTCAGCCTATATGTATGATATGCATACGATTGTAAAGGGTCATATGGCATAGTTGAGATAGATGGGTAGATGGTATAGAGGGTGTAGATAGATTCAAGTTTCTGTGATTGTTATTTGTATACATTTTGGGAGAAGGGTAGATAGAGCTCTGAGGCATGAGTTGAGAGCCATAAGATTGTAACAGAGTACTGATTTGTATCTGAGAAACTATGTTGATAATATATATGGAAGGACCCAAAAGTTTGAAATATATTGTGTCATTCTATGTTTATGATTATGAATTGTCTCTGTACCTTACTTCTTTATGTCTGATAAGATCAATGCGAAGTCTTTGTTTACAAATGCTATCAAAAATTGATTGCCTCTATTACCAGTTATGAACGAGTTCAGATATGTTATGTGATTAGTTCATCTTGCGCAAGGTTATGGCGAATCTTGAAGATTCTGGAAACCTGCCTAAGTATTCTCCTTGCCCTTCCCTATCTTCTTGTCTTGGTTCTGCTTCGAGTGAGACTTCTTCTCTTTGAAGGATATGAAAATTCCAATGCTCTAGACTAATCGATGCCTTTTGTTGGTAACTTGAGAAGGACTCTAGTCTGATCAATTCTGTGTCAACAAGTCCCCGACTGGAGTGCACATGGGTATTCATGCATAGTTCTTGCCAGGTGCAACTGTGAATTTTTTTTTAAGAGTCGTTTTACTCCAGCACAAACAACAATTATATTTTACACTTTTAGAAGTCTAGCTATTTTAGGTTCAATATATTACTATCAAAGTATAATAAGTGGTCATTTTTGTTTGATATGATTCACATTTATGTTAAAATTAAGTTAAAGAATTTCATTGCTATATTTGATCCGAAAATGATCTTTAAAAGACTTGGTTTAGTTTTAAGAATGTGTTAAATTACCATTCAAAAACTTAAATGAGGAAGGAGATCTTAATGAAAGAATATTGCAGCCATCATAAATAATGCATATCAGAAATTAAACATAAGGAACAACAAACCATAACAACAATCTTGATAATGAAGTTCAAAAAGGTTTCCTACGTCTCTGGGCCTTTGCTAAGTGGGGGAGGCTTTCTTATTAATCTTCAATTCTTCAAACGTATATCTAAAATGCATATAATCGATTACAAATTTTTCTGGCTGTGTTCTTCTCGAACCCAATAATCCAACACAATTGATGGCACTGAAAAAGGTTGAGCATAGCTCTCGGAGATGGCCTCCAAAGTTCGCTTTCTCAATGGCTTCCTTGCATAAAAATGGCTTGATCTTCACAATTTATTCATCATTTTGTTGTCTCTAAACTTGAAAACCACTCAATAATGCCTTGATTATATATAATTTGAGTTGGGGGTCGAAATCCCAACTTCCCCTCTCTTTCTAGGCTCCTTTTGGGCTTAGATCCCATTTTCTAGGAAAAAATCCACTAAAATCAGGTTCAGATTTGGTTAAATCCTCCAAATTTGGGAAAATCCGGCAAATTTAGCCTAATAGGAGAAACCCCCAAATATTTGTATTCTGGTCATATGGCGCCCCTTGTGACTAGGTCCCTAAAAATCTGACCTAGCTCACATTTGGAAAATTTGGGCTGCCATGTGGCGCCCTCTCATTGGGCAAATTTGGTCACTATGGCCTCTCATTGGGCTATGTGTCACCGACAGCCCAGCCACGTCAGCCTACCCAATAAAATTCCCATGTTAACATCCGTACTGCCACCTATCATCTCCAGCTTAGCCACACCAGGATTCATACTGCCATGTCACCTTCCTTATTGTGCCACGTCATCCTACATCAGAGATCGCCATCGCCGACTCCGTGATCACACGTTAGCCTTCCATACGCCACATCATCCTTCTATACCACTATGTCATCCTTCTATACCACCATGTCAGCCTTTCAGATAGTTCCACCTCAGCCTTCTGTACTTCCACGTCATCCTTCCGTACAATGCCACCCGTCGCATCCGTATAGTGCCATATGTCACTTTTTTACTAGTCCACATCACGCCTGAAAATGCCAAAAATGAGTGACACATGTCACCTCCTCGTGTTGCCACATATCCCTGTTGACATGTGTCCATCATGACATCATACTGACATCACTGCTACGTCATGTTGATGTACTATTGACGTCATCAGTATGACATGTTGACTGTAGACTTTGACCAGTTGACTTTTTTGCCTGTTTGGGAAATTGATTAGAACACAATAACTTTCGCATACGGTGTCCGTTTTCGAAAAAAAAAATATGGTTGGAATCGACACGACGAGCCTGACACAATGGTGTTGGTTTCACCTAATTCCCAGAACTTTGATTTTTAGGCCTTCCAAGATCCATTTTGGATCATTTTTTTTTAGAACAATCTCATTTACAAAAACATCTCTCAGATTGTACACAGGTATCACAGTTTGGGAGAATCAAAGAGACCTTGGAGGCCATTGTTTTAGAGATTCTCCAAATGTTGTTTTCCTTGTTGTTTTCATTATATTTGGGCACGCCTTCTGAACATTAATGGATTTTTTAATTTTGAAAGAGGTTTTTGTTGGGAATGAGCCCATGCACAAAAACCTCTCTCAAATTTTTCACAAGTATCATGGTATGAGAGAATAGAAGAGGTATTTGAGGTCATTTTCCCCATAAATTTGCCAAATTTTGGGTGGGTTTTATCTATCTATGTTCTAGTTCAGTCTCCAACTGGAGTGCACATGGGTATTCATGCACAGTTCTTGCCAGTTGCAACTTCCAATTTTTTTTAAGAGTCGTTTTACTCCATCAAAAACAACAATTATATTTTACACTTTTATAAGTCTAGTTGTTCTAGGTTCAAGATATTACTGTCATAGTATAATAAGTGGTCATTGTTATTTTATATGAACCACATTTTTGTTAAATTAAGTTAAATAATTTCATGACTATATTCCCAACTGAATACACTCGAGTCAAAGAGTTGTTTTCAGGTTGCTATGCAGAGTTAAAATTTAGTTTTCAAGGTGGTCAAAACCCTCTGCAACAATGATAAATAGACCAATTTTGTAATGAAGGAGGGTTGAGTTTGTAGTGAAAGAGTCAAGCATCAAAATTTGGCTGGACCTGAAACTTATGATTGTAAATCTCCCTACCCGGTGAGTATATATCTTGATGACAATTTGTGTTCTATTTATCAAGTCTTTATGTGTTCATAATCTTATCTTGGATGCAAATTTGGAATGTGTGCAATGTGCATTTCCTTTTTCCTATTAGCTATTGTTTTAATTAATCTTTTTACTGTTATGCAACCTGTTAATCAACTATTTCTTTAGTAAATGGATTAGTTATATTGCAACCTATTGGATTATTTGTATCTCGATATGTGTTTTAGGTCTTGAAATATTATTTTAAGTCTAAAATATCACACAACAAGTAACTCATTATATTTCTTGTTGTGTTTCCTTTGTTTATCTTTTCATATCCTTACATGTTCATCAAAATGCATACCATTAGCTAAGGGGAACCTGCAGTCATATTGTTTGGCCAACCCAACCAGGTTTCTATCCTTGAAAAACCTACCCATTAACTGACCAACAAACCTAACTCATAAAAAAATAACCATTCCAAAACTTGAGGTGGCCTAGCTCCGCCCTTATCAGTCAGGTGCAGAATTTACGACCAACACATTGCATGTCATGAAGCCCCATACCTAGAAGTCTAATCCCATCCACTTCACATTCACTACATGACCTAGAGATGTTTCTCCTTGGAAACTTCCCCTACTTGAGGAATTCGTTTACCCAATAGGGAACTATGACACCCCTCCCATATCTAAATTTGGAAAATAATATAAGGTCTTTGAGCATATGTTTATTTTGAAAAGGGGGGATTTGATGCACATGTTTGGGTGGTTATTTTATTAGATATGGATTACCTTGCATGGTATTGTGACATGTGGACTCTTGGAGGGCATACCTGTTTGTCTTTTCACGTCCTTGACAAGTGAAATGTTGACCGTGAAGGCACAAGGTCACTTGGACCTTCATTTGGGGCATGAATCCCACATGTTGGATGATGTGCCCCCTCTCTTTTGGACATGTTGGAAGAGGGATGTTTCCTTTAGAGGCACTTGATTACCCCTTTGAGGTGACTTTCTAGCCCTCTTAGCCCCAATGTTTTCCTTTGGAAGCCTTATCTTTCTCTTTTGGGGCTTGACGTCACACTCAGAGGGCTAGGGTGTGATGGTGTTAGAGGATTTTATGATGAATTGGCATGATTGGATGGAGGAATACCATTTCAATTTCAAGATATGGCATTTGGAGGCCCAACGTCGCCCTCAGGAATCTCGACGACTTGCTCCTTATGAAAAAAAGTCACCCCTAGAGAGCATGACGTCATCATTTAGGGATTTTTTCTCTTTGCAAATTTGAATTATGATTTGTAAAGAGGAAAATTATTTCCCACTAGGGGTTGGTGGGGATAAGGAGGTCAACGGACCATTCCTTGGTGATATCCTCAAGGTATTCTTCTGTGAGTTTGTAATATGATTGGAGTTTCTATTTATGTTCATCTGCTCGCGTTGTAATGTAGATAAAGTGACGATCTTCGTTGAACTTCATTAGTGGTCGGAACCTCTATAAGGTGTTCAGGGTCATGCGAGGCTCAACTTTGATGGCTCACTTTAGCTGGAGGTAGTATGTATGGAACACATCATTTGATTGCCACTGTTTGTTCATATCAATTGAATACCACAGGGTAGCAAACTTCACGGCAAGAGGTTCGAACGAATCTATGTCGGGGAAGTTCGCTCCTTCCGGCATCTCCCAAGAAACAAATGCAATGAGGACCAGGAGCCAACTGAAATGAAATTCATAACCATGATCTTATGCTTCTCGGTAACCTAGTTCCAACTGGTTAACTAGGTAATTCACCCAGTTCATCTGTAGGCCTTCCGCGCACTTCCTTGTGAGGTCAACAACAAAGTCGGTGACCTGCGTAGGTTGGTTATTCCTTACTAAATTTCCAGCTATCAATTGACATGCTAGGCGTACTGTGCCACTCTATATGGAAGATACCTTGTAGCCTCTTGTTCCCTTCTCAACGTCGCCATATGTATCCTTGATCTTTTGTGCAAGTGCATGATCTGCGGCTTTTCCTGGATAAAATTCCTGTAGGTCGGGTCCTTGCATACTCACTCCTATGATCCTGTGGATAGTAGCAACTTGACACATGCGTTGACTTCCTGGTGTCTTCCGAAGTGTGGGATCTTCATGACATTTAGCAGGGTGGACTACGCAAGGTTCGTTGTCCACGACTGACGGATGATATTCAAATTCTTCCTCTTAGTTCTGGTTAGGTACTTGTACGGGGTGAGCATACCATAGATCTTGCGATCTTTGAGGTTGAAGTCACTGAACTTCAACGTTGTGATCTCATCTTGCTTTGTCCGAACTACGTGTATCCCCTTCGGGAGGTACGCAGTGACCATTGTGTACTCAAATTCTCTTGGTACACTATCACGATTCACCACGCTAGCCAGAGGAGGGATGTAATCGGGAAGTATGGATGGAATCAACTTCGCATTGGCTAGGTCATCTCTATGCTTGGTTCTCTTCTCTACTATTGGTTGAGATGAGATGGCCCCTATCTGTGAGCATTCGACATAGACGCTTGCACCGTTCTCATCAATGAATCTTGTATACCTGCAGACATCGAAATGACTCTTTTAGTCATGAGGTTGATCAGAAATTATTTGATAACTTTCTCTGTAGTGCTGAAATCGTTCAAAATACACACTCGTGGTTGGAAATATTCGGGTTCGAGGAGTAACTTAGACACTGCAATGGGATAGAGGGAAATAGAGAAATGATTACTGTGTAAAATCAACAAGTCTGTGGGCTTAGATTCATGGTTAGAAAAAAAATTCTCGGTACATGGCACAACGGGATAAATAGATAACTTGGCAACAGATTTCTTACAATGGTCGAGAATCCTTCATTAACTTTGTTCAGGCCATTACGATGTGGTTCAACGGTCGGGTGGCGAACCATAAATGCCTTTCTACCCATTTGGAGGGTCAGCCGAATGGTTATATTATTCCCAATAGCTATATTGCTTTGCCATGGCGAAGTGCTATGTGACGTTGTTCTGTTATCCCGACGAAGCTCCAATTTTGCAAATTATCCTTCTGCGAAGTTCCCTCTAAAACCTTTTGTAACTTGTTGATCTTAGCTCTCTTCTTACTTAGATTTCTAGCTTCCTTTCCAGTGAACGTCGTCTCAGTATGCCTTTTTCCATTCTGATTCTTATCTACATTTGGCACATTTACTTCACGTTGTTGAGATTCTTTCCTAAGATTCGAGGGTGATAGTTGTTCTTTAGCTGGAGTAGGTACTTCAATTTTCTGTGGGTTGTCTAGTGTTCTTGCAACTTCTATATCTGGGTCTCTAGTGTTAAATAACTTCGTTATGTTCTTTTGTTCTTCAATTAAGTGTGTGATCCTTCTAGTCATGAAATATTTTAACTCTTTCTTCTTCTTGCCTTCTGGTCTGATTTCTTTCAATCCAAGGTTTTCCTAGTAACATGGTAAATGGGGCACTGTTCTCAATAAATTTAATAATCTCAAAATATTTCTCTGTCAAAGTTCCATTGGCATTCATATATATCTGGGTGATCTTTCCACATAGGTTTATCAACTTTCCTTTGAATATTCCTTTTCCTCCTAATGAAGGAATCATAGCAGGCCTCCCTATATCTTCCCAAGTTTTTTCTGTCATGATATTCACTTGTGTTTCCTCATCTAGAACACAGTCAATGTCGAAGTCTCCTATTCTTGATTCAAGGAATTATTTTTCTTTGAAGACATCTAATAAAATGACATGTCGATGATCCTTCAGGGTTTCTTTCATCTGTAGCAATACTTTCTCTGATTCTTTCTGGGGTTCTGCCATAATCATGGTTTTTGGATCCGCCTTAGGGTTATCTTGTCTCATGTTCATTTCTTCAATCTTAACAATCATTCTAGGGAAATCCAATACTTCATGGTCCATAGCTTTGCAAAAAATATAACTAAGTATTCTTCCAGGGCATTCCTTAGCAAGATGTCTTGGTTTTCTGCAACTGTAACAGAGGGTTAATCCTCTCTTTATTTTAAATGATTCCCAGCTCTTTCTATACTGCGCGCTAGGGTCATAGTAGCTAACCTGCAAATATTTATTTCTAGGATACTACATCCACTTGTTAGTCCAAACATTCTTTCTATGCATAGGTATAACATATCATTCACTATTCTTATCAGATCTAGGCATATCAAACCTTATTTCATCTATGAGTGCCCTAGTTTTCAATCTAGGACATAATCTATCAAACATACCTAGATCCATACTTTTGAAACAAAAATTTCCACTTATCTTACTTCTACAGAGCACAAACCTTTCAGATCTAGAAGTTTTCACTATTCTTACCTTTATCAGAGCACAGAGCTTGTAGATCTTACCTCTTTTCTTCATATCTGACCTATTTTCTTTAGATCAGACTTCTTTTCTTTAGCACAGAGCTTCACAAACTAGGTAGAGTACTGCACACTGGGGCAATAGATCTACGCACAGAGATTTCAAAATTTTAGGACAGATCTTTGCACAAATATTCTTCCTTAGTTCCCAACAATCACAATTTCACGTCCTCGCAATGGAACCATTTGTTGGCACAAGGAAAAACCCAGGGTTCAATGCTGTTAGCGTTAGAAGTCACTCCTGGATTGCTTGCAGGAGCAGAGCCCAACGCCCATCAGTTTTATGTCACGATTTGTTTATGAAGGGTGATCAAATGGAGATAACGGCTCTAGGAGGT
>SNQJ01S0090985.1:32845-52041 GCA_010110895.2 Picea sitchensis | reverse complement strand
TGGTATTCATATCAACAATTTTATTTACTCCATTAAGATTTATTGGACAACTTTTGACAACCTCATTGATCCTTCTTTTGGTTCTTGTGGCTAGATGAACCAAACTTGACTTCCCTAGCTTACGTTTCTCCAAATGTAATCTATCCACTATTTTAGGATCAATGTAACAATGACTTGCTCCTGAATCAATTAAAATAGCAACAAGTTGATTAATTATCTCACCTTCCACTTTGATCATATTGGATTGATACTCTACTTGTCTATATTCTAAGGCTTCATATATCCTTCCCATGTCCTCCATTGTTGTAGCCTCTTGGATGTTGTGCATGGTATTCACTTTATCTCCTCTATGAGGGAAATCCTTGTATATGTGATTTTCCATGCACCCCCAACATTGTATTGGTGGTCTTCCTCTTTTCCCCAAGGAATCCTCTTTCTTGGATTCATCCTTAGCGGACTGATCTTGTTGATTTTTATTAGGGTTGTTTATATTCAAATGAGGTTTGAACCCCTTCCTCCTCTAATCATATTTATACTTCTTCTTATCCTTCCAATATTTCTGCATGTATTCTCTACCCTTTCTTTGCTCATACAGGTAGTTATCCTTCCTGATGGTCTCAGTCAATGTCCTGGGCTCATTATATTGAATCTTCTCTTTATAAAAGGATGACAATCCACTTAAAAACCTTTGTATATTCACTTTTTCATCTTTGATAAATCCTACATACTTCAGCAATGCCAATAACCTCTTCTCATATTTTTTCATGGTCATGCTTCTCAACATTAGTTCAAAGAACTCTTTCATCTTCTTGTCATAGAATTTCTCTAAAAGATACTCCTTCTGAAAATATTTCTTGAATTGCTTACAAGTGATCCTACTCTCATTAATGTGCTCAACTTGCTTCAGTTGATCCCACCACATAGAAAATTTCCCATGTAAATTGTATGTGACTATTCTTTCTTCTAGGTTTGAGGAGTAGTTATGCAATTGAAAATACCTCATGAGTCCAAGAAGCCATGCTTCAACATCATATTCCCTTTCTCTTTCATCATCAAAGGATAGTGGCTTAATCTTCCTCAACTCTCCTTGCAAACTGTGCAATTCATGCCTTCTTCTTTGGTGCCTAACATGAGACACTTCTGGATTGCTTATGGAGTCTTCAGATGCATACAATTTCATTGTTGAGTAAGCAGGTGAGTAATGTCTATGAGTTCTATTGGCACTTCTTGAATGAGAAACTCTTTTGTAGTTACCTCTTCTTTCATGACATTTTCTTCTTCCTCCTACCTTAAGTATGATTCATCCCTTGCTTGTCTATACAACTAATTTAGGATTTTCATTACTTGAGCATTTATCTAGATTTTTTCTCTCATCAACCTCTCATTTTATTCTTTGTAACTCTGCACTTCTATTTTCAGGCTTCTCACAATCTCTATTAAGGTTTATTGTTCTCCTCTGCTTCCGTGCCCATTTGATTATGTCTTTGCATTAACAACACTGATACTTTGACCTTTGGATTATTTATCATGACTGAAGGCTCCCTCTCCTTCCCCCATTTCTTGAATATGCACTCTTATCTTGAACTGATATGGTTATACTCCCTAATTCTTCAAAATGTGCAAGCAACCATTTTGTCATAATTATGCATAATATAAAAAAAATCCTAACAATGCTATAGGTCCTTTTTTCTTGTCAATTCATGAAGAAATATATCATAATTTTCCAATTTATAACAATTCAATTTTATTCTCCTCTGAGTCATCTTTGTAATGACTATTCCCATGCTCCAAGCCAATCTCTAAGATGAAAGTTATGGCTTCCTGAAAAAGTCACTTTCACCCTTTTTGTACAAACGGGATCTTATAGCGGCAATGGAATGGTTGTGTGCCAACTTTTCCAAATTATTCCACAGACTCTTTAAACTGGTACAAAATTCAAATTATGTAGAGGTGCTTCCTTCAATCCACTTTCCTTATGACCACAGGCTCGAAACCACAGGATTATCCACTTTGAGTGATGTTCAATAGTGGATTTCACCATTGATCACGATCAAGATAAGATCCAACAATGGAGATCCATAACGCAAATTGAAAGTTCTTGATCATTAATTTTCTAGAGGTTACACACCTTGGATCTTGACTATTAGTTGATTTGGTGACATGTCATCCCGGGATTAACGTGCACGATGGAAAAGATGCTAACATGCCACGATGTTGAGATGCATGGACTGTTGGTCTCAACGGTTTATTAAAAAAAAACGTCGATCATCCTTTTCATTGGGCGACTGTTTGGGCCTTTGATCAACCCCTTTACCTTATCATGAGACTAGTGTTGGAACCAGGTCCTCCATACTTCGACATTATTTCATTCTTCTAGAGTAATACTTCTCGAAGTATACTTTGCTGAAGTACTTATATTATCTCCACTAGTAGTTCAGATGGTTTATATTTAATCTTCCATTGACTAGACGATCCCGGTCCATCTAGAGGCTTCAATGAAATCAACAATCACAGCTTAATCATGTGTTGAGATTAATGGTCCTTATTTATTTCGGGACTTTGATACTCCAAGACTCCGGGATATTACAACTCTGAAGTTGCTCAAATCCCCCAGAGTTATACCTGTCGAAGTGGTCATAAAGTGACGATGACCGCTTACCGTCGGTTAACACCTCCTCTTACACTATCCTTCCACTAGATTAATCCAACGACTATGGCTTAACCAAGTTTTGAATAGATAATAACCNCATGTTGATTAATGAGAGTAAGAGAAGTTAGTCCCCACTTAGTGTGAAACAGTTTAGGTTATATGTTTTTATTCTTACATTCCAATATTAAGTAGTGTGTACCTAATCATTTTAAAAGTTAATAGAACTTAGACATACTTATAGTGTGGAAATGTTAATGGTCAATTATTTAAAAGGGATAACGCATTCAAGAGAAGGATACCCACTATTCCTTAAAAG
This sequence comes from Picea sitchensis, assembly GCA_010110895.2. Taxonomy (NCBI): domain Eukaryota; kingdom Viridiplantae; phylum Streptophyta; class Pinopsida; order Pinales; family Pinaceae; genus Picea; species Picea sitchensis. The sequence continues at coordinate 49,075 of SNQJ01S0090985.1, read as the reverse complement.
GGATATCACAAGTAAGCTAAGGATGTCTTGATGGGTCCTAAATTGCTTAGCTCAACAGTAGGAACCAAAACCGCCACCGAGGCCCAATTAGACTCTACAACGTTTAATGGTGGAATGGTTCTCCAGATCTTGTGATCCGACCAATTTATCGATGGGCTTTATATTTTCTTGTGAAGGCTCTTCCTTCAGTTTGGACTATCTCTTTTTTTATTTTCTATTGGATGGTACCAATATGAGATGTAATCTGGTATAAACCAATTTGGTACCAAAACAATATTAAGTTCTAACTATTGGGGAAGAGGCTGAACTTGGGATAACCCGCTGCTCAAACATGCAGACGATAGTTTTATACCACAGGCCTAGTACTAATACATTAACCATGTGAGCATACAATTACTGTCTGAGAAAATAATATTCAGAAAGAAAACACATATGCAACAAGATAATGGCATGAAAAATAATTTATCTACCATAATCATTCATCACACGATAACACAACTATTCATCTTCATCATTAAAGTAAATAACAACAAAATATTGTACCATATAACTTGACAATAGATTAAATAGCTCTTACTCATTAAAACATCATTCATGAAACAAGATAGGAAATAGTTCTTTTCCATGTCCAATCACACATGCATTTGATGAAAATAACTCGTCTCTGGTCCAGAAGGACTTCTCAATTCAAGGCAGCTTCAAAATAATTCTTAACAACCAGAAATAAAGAGTTATTGTAACAACCATCGACCCTTAAGTAATTGGTCGATGTCTTTATTTATAATCTAAAATTCAACTGAAAATAACGACTAAGTGCAGTTTAAGAAAAGAAAAATTCACCACTTGGCATCATCTTCTAACAATTTCTTTAACAGTCAACTCAAGATATCACTTGAAAGGGTGACTTTTATCATACTCCGACCAACTGATCAACAAATCTTCGCAAGTTTGGGCCCACGGAAACCTGTGTTGTTCCATCGGAGCCATGTGAATTCCTCTAATGTCTATCACATGCATTTGGTACTTCACCAGACTAGTGTTTAACTATTGTAGCACAGTTCAAGCTCTAGTCGGATGTTCCATAGATCGTTGCACTTTCCCTGGCACTGTGTCGGTCATCTTTGCGAGCTCTTCGACCCATAGTGAATCTTTCTTGGTATGTGACTTGACTATGTCGCATAAGTCGATGAAGTTGTCGGGGGTGCCGAACTTGGGAGTCTGATATCCTTTATCGCCTAATTAATCCTCGAACCCGGTTTCTCTCGGATTCCTCGACGAAGTTACGGAGCCAATTTTTCTCGATAGTCGGAGAGACCTTTTGTGCAATTGGAATTGAAAATCATTTAGAAATTTGCGACCTTTCGAATTACCTGAACCATCTCTATTAGCACCACCACTTCTCTTCAATTATGGTGAGTTACATCCGTGCATCATAGCATGGTGGATCAGGTATGGAAAACATGAGAGTCAAAGTCATGCCAGTGGCCGGTTGGCCATTGGGGTCGAGAAAGGATGTCAGAGCTGAACATGTGCCAAAAGTATGAGTAAGTTCCAAAAGGCTTGGATGTTGTTATAAGGGAAGTCGTTAAATGTTTCAGGTCGAGGCAAGTTGCTCATACAAAAGTCGTATCAGTGAGTGCATCGACCATCATTAGCTCATTATGAAGGCTACGGAAATTAAAAGAAATCGATATGGTCGTACCACATATCCTCTGCAACTCCCATCGACTATGTTTCACACGTCCCAGATTATACCCGTTGAGCAGATGTGACGCATTAATTCTTTAAAACATCTCGTCGCAAGGCATCCAGTGTTACCTGGCACGTTTCGTTTCACTACCCCACTCCGCTATAAATTCTAGATGTTTTGTATGTGTTCTACCTAACAACTGAGATTATGCACCAGTGGCGACTCATCTTCTAATCCCAATTAGATCAAACTTTTTATTTGTTCCTTTGTCCAGTCATGGACATCTAAGAAAATACCCTACCACACCATGGGGTCTCCTCAAAATGAAATACGGGGTCTGCGGGGAAGTTGGAGTGCCAGGATTGAGCCCCAACATGTCTGTGACTCGTTCTTATTGGCAGTAGGTATTCTTTAGGTTCCAAAGGAAAGTTCTTACCTTCGCATGGAAACTATAGTGTCACTCCGTGCGGAGACCGAAGTGTAAGAAACTACACCGGAAGGACATGTGTTGGAGAGCACGCTCCCTCAACAGGAGATACTGCAGAGGAGAGGGAGGCCTAGGAAAAACAAGGAAGATGGGGAACACCAAAATCTTATTGAAACGTGTGCACGATCAGCCTCTGAAGAGTCCTTAATGTGAGCTATCCAACTCGAACCGATCAAAACCACAAGTCGGGGAAGTGGGAGAGGAACAAGAAGGATGAAAACCTGAGGTTCGAATGTTTGAGACACTAACCAACAGTTGGAGCAAGCACAAATTTCCATAGATGAACTTTATCAGGAGAACAAAGAATTACGACGGCATTTGGCGGAAAATAACTCTGAGGTTCCAACACTGCAAGGTCGTGAACGTAATGTAACCTGGCTCAAAAGACATCTTTGGGAATAACAAGACACGGTCATGCAGCTATGTGAATCTCAAAGGGTGTCAGAAGAACAGAACATGAAAACAACTGAGGGAGAGCAAAGTAGCCTGGGGGAAGGTCCGCACGTAGAAGAGGCATCAATGGCAAAATTTGTTTTGTGTTCTCAGATGCGACGCCACATTTTGATAGTTTTCCTCTTTTTTTATTGTGAAAATTTTCGCGTCCTCAATGTAACAATGTCGGTTGGCCGAAAGGTATTGATAGTGCCTATTGTATGTAACCGAAGCCCTATGGAAATCTAATATACAAATTCTTTCAATTTTGACAAAAGGATTTTGGTCATAGCAGTTGAATGCAGGTTTTCCTTCTTGGCTTATAATTCTACTGTGCTCTTTGTCTAAGTTTCTTGTAAGTTGGCCTCAAATTTGTACTTAGTGTTGCTTTTCATTTTCGTCGATATCTTTCTACAAAAACTTCCGACGTTGACTAACTTCATCGTACAATGATGATGTGGCATCATTAACTCGGGGCTCGAGAACTGCTAATGACTCAAGGGAAAACTCGACCATGTGTTTAAATGCTTTGGCAATGATACATGATGGGTGGGAACAGATGGTTTGATAACGTACTTCAATCGGGTCAGGAGTTTTTCAACAACACGCGAGCGATAACATAAACTTCGAGTAGCCGATGTCGAAAAGTATCAGGATCGGCGGTCGGGGGAAGGGGATAAACTTATCATGTCCTTTAATGGCCATACCTTCTCAAAACTTGCCGATGCCAAAAACATTTTAGAATTCGACGATCGACGATATCCTTGCATTCTTCGTGAGCACTTACTCTTTTAGTCGTTCACCGATATTGAATGGATCGGTCATCGGTGATATCCTCAGTGATGCTTTTCGCGAAATGAAAGACTTCCGTTTGTTGACACCGATGAAGATTGGCACTCGACTACCTTGGTTTTCTTGAGAAGTTCTTGTCACCTCTAATTCTTCCCGATGTCGAATTTCTTAAGTGCGTCAGGGTAAAACTTCGACTGTCGATTCTTTAATTAAATGTTAGTCTTTTTTAAGTTATGTTGATTTTCACATGATCAAGCAGATTTTAAAAGACTTGAAAAATAAAAAATGAAATGATAAGAAAATGTAGCAATTTTCATACTAAAGTAGAATCAGACAGTGCGAAAGATTAAGTGGTACCCAAAAAGTAAAAATTTGAAATAGGATTTTTTTAGGGCGTGTTGAGTGCTTAACAAATGGTGACTTACTGGGTGAAAGCAAAATCTTTGTTACTCCTTCAAGGCTCGACTGATGCAAAATCTGGTGGAGAACTTAACTGGTTTAGAATCAGAGCCTCTTTTACCCTTGCATTTGAAATTCTCTAGTTGATGCTTCTGGACCTGCCCGTGGGGTTTAAACCATTATTCCTCCTTCATTGCCTGTGTCCTAACTCATTCCCTTTTTTACAAAAGTCTAGTAAAGTATTCACTGGCATGAAGCCTTTAGTTATCTCTATTCACTTGCTTTGGTGTTTCTCTGCTGCCAGCGAGTGTCCATAGCCCCGACAGAGTCACCCCAACATCACAGACCTTGCTCCACTGCCAAAAAACCTCCATAGCCCCGGTGGAGATATATGCATACCCTCTCCCACTGTTCACTCTTTTTATATTGTCAACTTTATTTCAGCATGATTCCCTGAGCGAGTGGGAGAGGATGATGTCTATTTATTTCGCAAAGTGAGACGGTTAAGGTGGATCCTTTGCTAGCTTTGTGTTCGGGGTTCATGTAGTCCTTTCCAGCTTTCCTTCTTTCCTTAAGGTATTACCAACCACTAAGCATACATTTCTGACATTTCTTCGAAGTTGTTCATTTGTGCATGTTAGACAGAGGACTCCTCAAAGTAACCACAAGTCCCTAACAACTTTCCGTGTTTGTTTGTGAGCAATGAGTTAGGAACAGAGTTATCTATGTTGCGTGTTCTAAGGTCATCCATTGTCTCGCTAAACACAATATTTCAAAGAGAAAAAGTACAGAAAGAAAAAGAAAACAAAAAAATGCATTTCGCAATCATGAAAACACTCATACAAAACATAAACATTAATATATATATATATATATATATTGGAAATATTGTTTTAGGGCTTGGCCATTTACTAGGAGGGCGTCAGGTTCCCCCCTCAGATTCTAGAATCGATAAGTGCCTACCCCAATCTTCTTAGCCACCTACAAAGGTCCAAGCCACAAATTCTGAAACTTAGAATGTTTCCATTTGGGTTCGTTTTCTCTGTCCCATTTTAGAACTAAGTATCCTACTTCAAAACTCTTCTCTTTAGCCTTGTGTTTGTCGAAACATCTTTTAACTACCTGCTGGTGGGCTATGAATTTTGACTTAGCCTTTTCCCTTTCTTCCTCTAACATGAGTAGAGTGTTAATTCTTCGTTGCATGACCGATGAAGGTTGTTCTCCAGAATCTTGGGCTAGTTGAGGAGATGGGAGGTAAAGTCCGTTTGGGAGAATAAATTTCTATCCATATACCAAGAAATATGGGGAACACCCTATAGCTTATTTGGATGTGACCCTATCATCCCATAAAGCGTTATGGAGTAGATTATGTCAATTTCTCTGGTTATCTGCAACCATCTTCTTTAGTATTCTCACTAGGTTCTTATTAGTCAATTCTGTCAACCCATTTCCCTATGGATAATAATTTGCAGAGTACCTAATTATGATTCCTTTGTCCAAAGAAAATTGTATCAATCGGGTGGAAGAAAAGTAAGCTGCATTATCAAAAACCAGGACGGAAGGGACACCAAACCTTGTGATTAGTTTTTTCTCTATGAATTGGATCACCACTTTATCATTTACATGAGTCAGAGGGATAGCCTCTGCACATTTTGTGAAGTAGTCAGTGACAACCAGAATGTACTTGTGTGGTTTTGAAGAGCTTGGTGTAATTTCTCCTATGATATCTAACCCCCATTGCTCGAAAGGCCTAGAGATAGTCATGGATTGGAGTGAGATTGCTACTCTCTTTTCTCTCCCGACGCTCATTTGACAAACTTTACAGTTTCTAGCGTATGTGTGAGCATCTTTGAACAAAGTGGGCCAATAATAACCAAACCTCAATATCTTATGAGCGGTAGTGTCTCCTGTGAAATGTCCACCTGTAGGGCCATCATGGAGCTCCTTCAGAACTTTTTTTTCATCTTAACGTTCGAGACATATTAATAGTACCCCATCATAATTAATATGGAAGAGTACCGAATTTATGAGGTGATATTGTGTAGATTTTAACTTGAGAGTTCTCCTTTCCCTAGGGTTGAGATTTTCTGGACGAGTCCCATGGTGTAGGAGATAAGTCAGCTTCTTGTACCAAGAATCTCATCCTAGGGAGATGTATGAAACTTCACCACACCACAACGCCATTTCATTCTCCCATCTAGAATCTTCATTTACTTGGTCCTAGGCTTCGGTTGCAAGTTTGCATAACCCTTTCCCTTTAAATTGTTTGGCAGGTTTTATATCTAGATCAAATTCTTGAACTACTACCATCTAGTTCCCTCTTCTTTCCCCCATCTCCTATTGAGTGAACAAGGATTGGACCGCAGGGTGAGGCACAACCACTTTGGTGTGGTTCTTGAGGATGTAATAAGTGAAATGTTTTACTACCTTGTATACTACATAAGCCTATTTATATACGGCAAGATAATTCAGTTTGGCTCCTTGGAGGTTTGTACTCATGAATGACATTGGGGCCTCATTGTTTTCGTCATCCTTCTGAGTTAATACCGCAGCTAACGATTGGTCGGAGGTGAAAGTATAGAGGAAGAAATCTCTATTGAAATCAGGACTTCCTAACATGGGGGATTGAGATATAGAAATTTTGATGTTGTTGAAAGAATCCTTTCATTCCTCGTCCCACTTGAACTCGACATCTTTGCGAATCATCTTTTGTAAGGGTTTGATAGTTTCCATGAAATTGGGAGTGAATTTCCTCATGAAATTGATTTGTCTGAAGAAGGACTACATAGCCTTCTTGTTGTGAGGCAAGGGGAGTTTGACTATGGATTTAATCCTTTCGGGGTCTATGTGAATGCCTACTTGAGATATGATGTGACCTAACATCTTACCCTCCTCAACACCGAATATAGTTTTCTTAGGGTTTAAGGATATACTGTATTTCCTACACCTTTCAAAAATTTGATTTAAGTGTTGGATGTGCTCTTCTTTGTTCTTTGAATAAACATTTACGTCATCTAGATACACTACCACACACCTGTTAATTAGTCCCCAAAATTCTACGTCCATGGCCCTCTAGAAGGTCGCCCCTACGTTAATTAACCCAAAAGGCATGTGTTTATAAGCGAGTGTTACCCACTTGGTTCAGAAGGTAGTCTTCAAATGATCTTCCTTTGAAACAAGAACTTGGTTGTAACCCGAGAAACCATCCAGTAGAGAGAAAATATTCGAACCAGACACGGTCTGCAGGAGTTGCTCCATTGGTGGGACTGGGTAATTGTCCTTTTCTGAAGCTCTGTTGAGGTTCCTAAAATCTACGCATAAACGTATTTCTCCAGACTTTTCCCTCACCAGAACTAGATTTGCTACCCACACGGAATGCCTAACCTAGAAGATGATTTTGGCATATAGAAGTTTCTTCAATTCCTGATATGTGAGAGGTTCCAGAGATGGGTGATACTTTCAGAGCTTCTGTTGGAAGGATTTCACTTCGGGTTTTAACGGGATAGTGTGTTGAATGATGCGTGTAGCATAGGTTTTCAAATCTCGATAGGACCAAGCAAAGACATCTTGATATTGTCTGAACAGTTTGAGATAATCCTTCCTCTCCTCCTTATATATAGTCTTACCGAGGTTTACATTCTTTGGGTTTTCCGAGGTTTCAAGATTTATAGTCTCATGCAGGGGACATGAGCTACCCGTCTTTGCATTTTTAGGCCCCTTAAATCGCTCTTTCAGATCGAACTGATTTTCCATATTGACTATCCCTTTCAGGATTGTGTGAGACTTTGTTCTGTCAATAGGTTGGCCTACCTGAGGATTGGTTCCTATTGATTTCTCTTGGAATACTTCATCGTCCATATCCAAATATTTGAAATTGTCTTGGTTAGTTAGGAAGTTTACGATCTGTTCCTCTCCTTCGAAGACTTTCCAATTAGAAATGTTGTTAGGAACCGATCGTTTGTAGAGTAGTTCCATGGTGAATCAGGAGGCTTCATAATCCTTTAGAGTTGATATCCTTGAAGCAGTTGTGGCTAGGGAATCAACAAGAATATTCTTTTCTCTGGGAATCACAGTGATGTTGAAAGATTCAAAATTCTCTATTAACCTATGCACTTCCTATTGATAACTCTTTAGGTGTGGGGAATTGCAATGTATAGTATTCCTTGTCTAATGATAATTTCAGAATCCCTAAAAACCTTCAATTCTTTGACATTTAAGTCAATGGGTTTCTTTAACCCTTGCACTAACGCTTCATACCTGGCGGTGTTGTTGGTGCACTCAAATTCTAGCCTACATGATAGGATATAACGTTTATGTTTAGGATCAATGAGGATGCACCCTACCCCTGACCCTTCTTGTGATTGGATCCATCAAAATATAAGGTCCAACATTGTGGGAAAGGTGCGTAGGCTTCCCGTTCCCCATTACTTTCCTTTTCTCACATTGCTAGCTCTGAGTTTTCTGACATAGGTTCTTGGCAGAAGAGGGTTTCCTCTGACGGTATCGACAATTTCTGTTGAAACACCATTTCAGAGTTCTGGGTGAGAGGGACGTCGAATAAAAGAGGGGAAAATTACCTGAAGTAGGAGTTGCAGGAATAATTTCCTAACACAGGGAAATCTATTGATGAGGGTTCGTTTAAGGTTTCTAGGTCAGTGACGGTATGTTTCAGATACCTTTCCCTATCGATTTTGATCATATTTTTGTGCCCCTTTAGTGGCAGCCAAAGGTGAGCCCATTTTGTACTAAAGTATTCATTCAATTTTTTAGACCATTCTTCGTTCAATAGTAGTCCATAAGCTTCCGGGATATCTACCATAATGATGTCAATCACCTGCACAAACTTAAGATGCATCGCTATTCCAATCATTACATATTTAAGTTCTCCCACGACTTTGACTTGAGTTTTGTCTAGTTGTATTACATGTTTGTCACTTTTGAGAGGGACAACATTTATATTTCTATAGATAGACAAAGGCATAACATTGGAATATGCTCATGAATCTACCAAACAATTGTGGAGGTTTCTATTGAACACATCAAATGTTGGAAGGAAGGGTGGGACAAAAGGTTTTCCCTTCTCTTCTGAGCAGGTGTTTACCATTGGTTTAATCACCAGATCTGTGGGATATAGGTTTCTTTCCTGACCAATTTTAGTAGTAGGGTTTTTTACTGAGTTCAAAGCTTGTAGCAGAAATTTCTTCTACTGAGGAATCCTGCAAATGTCCATAACTGATATATTAGCCTTCAACTTCTTCAAATATTCAACTACGTTGTAATCTAGTTTGGGCGATTCTCGGGTATGGATGCTTATAGGGTTTTTACTGGGAGAAAAAGGTGCTTTTGGGCGATTGTGGGTTGTCTTAATCCTCGAAGTTTGGGTGGAAACAATATGTTTTGAGACAGGTGGACCTTTACTTCGCGTTTGCACAACCAAGACTTTTGCGGGTGGTTCTTGAGACTCAAACAGGTCATCGGAAGGCATGATCAGGTCAGGATCCCATATCAGCATGGCCATATATTCCAGTGGATCAATCTCTTCCTAATCGACAACATTCATAATTGAATTGGTTGGTTGTTCGGTCAGGGATACTTCGTCTAGAAACCAATTGGCCATCAAGTTCATGGAATGCACCTATTGGGGGAAGTCCCTCTTGGAGTGATTTTCCTAGTGATAAGTATAGAAAGAATCAGATGCCACATTTCCCATATCTATATTTAAGTTAGCTAGGGGAGGTTCAATTGCTTTGAATGACGAATTTATTTTAAAGAAAGGCTTATAGGGCCTTTGGCCTTGGTTTCTTTCCCCTGTGTTTCCCTTCATGTCTATGATCTTATTTGATAATTTCTTGACCATGCATTGTAGGTCTTCTATGTCTCCATTACCCTTGTCGGGAGCCTGTTCTGGTTGTTTCCCCAGTGGTCTAGTAAAAAGGAGTCCTCTTCTAGGAGGAGGTTGAACTTCTTTCTTAACTAAAGGAACCTGGCCTTCTTTACACCCTTTCATCTGGAATTCTAACATTTTGGCTTCTTCAAAATTCTCAGCTAAAGTCCGTTTGGCAACCCTTTTCAAAAACATGGAAATAGAGGTTTGGAGCACATTAGCATATACTTCGATTTGTAGCTCCTGAGTAGGTTTAGCTTCAGGCTGGAATTTTTTCAAGATAGTTTTGAATCTTTGATTGAAATCTTTAATTTTTTTTTCGAACTCATGGTGGCGGTGAATAATTCAGCCACCAAGGCTCCCGTAGTGGTTTGTTTGGAAAATTTGTCTAGAAAATCCTTCTGAAACTTCGTCCAACTAGTTATAGATCCTACAAGTAGATTAAAATACCATGTGGAAGATGAATTTTCAAACGTGTAGGGAAATAGTCTGCATACTACATCTTCATGTTGGACATTCATAAGCTTGATTGCAAGTATGAATTTCTTGATATGGTCTTTAGGAAATCCCAAAGTCTGGAGATCAAATTTAGGAAGTAGCTTCTCCGAGTGTTGGGGAAGATTATGTACTCATCCTGGAATGGACAAAGTGTCTCTGGCCAACCAAGGTTGGTTGTTCTGAGTTGGGTTTCCCCTTTCTTCATCATGGTCGTTGTTGTCTTCCATATCCTTGGGCTCTGAGTTAAACTCCTCTTCTTCCAAAAAATCATCTGGCTCAGAGACGTCATCGGCTGGCATTCCAGGGATAAGATTCAGAGGGTGTTTGATTTTGGTGATAGCGAAATCTATTAGGTCTTCTACCGTTTGTACGAAAACCTCCTCGGTATTATTGACCACCGATCTTCTTATTTGTTTTTTGTGAGGAATTATCAGAGCTGAGGGTAATGCACTGATCTATCGGGTGTAAGATCTCATGATTCTTCTGAATTGATTCAATTCCTCGTGAGGAAGAGCCTAAGGTATGTCAGGGAACAATTGTTCTTCCTCGGGCTGGGGTGAGTTACTTGTTTCAGGAGTACTCAACGTGTGTGGGTTGTCTTGGGAATGACTAACCATGCATGTGGGTTGTTATGAATCTACTAGTTGTCTGAAGTATTATATAAAATATGTATCTAGCCATTCATTCTATGGCCCTCCTTCTAGTGCCAATTCTATTGATGGGTCCTAAATCCCTTAGTTTAACAGTAGGAACCAAAACTGCCACCAAGGCCCAATTAGACTCTGCAACGTTTAATGGTGGAATGGTTCTCTAGACCTTGTGATCCGACCAATTTATCGATGGGATTTATGTTTTCTTGTGAAGGCTCTTCCTTCGGTTTGGACTATCTCTTTTTGTATTTTCTCTTGGATGGTACAGATATGAGATGTAATCCAGTATAAACCAACTTGGTAACAAAATAGGATTAAGTTATAACTATTGGTGTAGTGTCCCCAAGGCCGAGCCCCGTTGTAAACCATGTTTTGAAAGGAATTGTAATTGGGTTTTATAGGCTGGTGAGCCGAGTTCTTATAAGCTGGAGGCTTATGTGTTGTTAGGCAAGGGAGCCTAAGTGTTGAAGGCCAGGAGCCTGCTGTTGCATATGTAATCATGCAGAACAATTAATAAAATATAAACACTGCCATGTGCAGACCGACCACGATGAATGAGTGAAGGGGGACTAAGCATCCATAGGGTGGGCAAGGAATTAGGGGCTGAAGTTGGGAAAAGGAGCTAAGTGTTGAGCCTAGGGGATAAGACTAGGGGGCTTAAGCCTGGGAATAATATTTTACTATTATTCCAAAAGAACATGTGCATTTTATGTTTTATTTTTATCCTAAGTTCCTGGCAAGGGAAAGCATGCAAAGGGGATCCATGCTGATGGAACGCATGCAGTTCCAAGGGTGATAAGTGTCTGCCCTGGTGCATGAAAATAAAACAGACGAGGTAAGTCATGAAGTCTCTCGCTCCTCCATTCCACCCGACTAACTGAGCATGTAGGCAGCGCTAAACAGTATGACCAACCCAACCTCGACAAGAATACCTCATGTGTTTCTGAGGGTAGAGAATCCAGTATTGTTTGTGATAGTCCGTGCACATCCTCTGTCCGACTGATCGAACCTATACGTGAAGACTCTGTTACGAAGTTGAGACCCTGAACCATTCCTCCATTGTTGAACCAGTGGAAAGCCTATGTTGTTCTAAAGAGCCAGTCTCACCCTATGTTCTGAGTCGTGGAGTCTATGTCAACCCCGCAGGAGTTACTCATCACGCATTCTAGGGAACCATCACTGTGAGGCCTCGAACCATTGTTGAGCCTGTTTAAGAGACTGTGTTTGTATTTCCAGTTGGTTATGGTGAACACACAGAGCTGGTCTGTGCGTGGCTTGATGGCCAACGCGAGTTGTGATTGAGCCTATGTGTGATCTCTCTCTAGGCGAGGGAGGTAGATGTTGTAGGAAGTAGTTTCTTCCAGAGAGTGTCCAACACCAGCTTCAGGCTCTGAGACTTCCTGATCTGGCATGTTGCTGAGACCCAGAGAGGGAGGTTAGCACCGATGGACTGTGCTTGTGAAGGTGTATACTCTCGGGCGAAACAGGCATGTGGGGAATGAGAGTCTGGTAGTAGTGGGCGTGAGATGGCATCCTGGGAAGAATCCTTCCAAATTCTATGTGTTGTTTTCCTGGTAGCCTCAGCCTAGCTTAGGATTCCTTGCCTTGGGGTGGAGCTTAGTCCCAGCTTGGGGGTGACCCACTGTTGAGCTGATGAGCAGTGCGGTCTAAGGCTGGGAGGTTCGTGGAAGGCCTACACTTGGTTGGTGGAATCTACCACTATTAAAAGATAAGTATCTGTTTATGCCTTAATCATGTTTTGCAGAACTGCGTTGTTTATTCTATCATGATTTCCACTGTGTATATGAATTATTATGAAACTCTATGGATTGCTAATTATAGCAGTAGATAATATATTTACTTTTAGATTAAATGGGTTTAATTGTTGAAAGCATATGGATCATATAATACCTGTATGAATCATGTATAGAGTGGTGTTACAGTCTTCTTTTAATAGAAATTAAGCCATGGTAGCTGAAAGGGTGCACTACAGTTTGGTATCAGAGCCAAGGTTTTGACACTGAGCCTAGATGGGCCAGTGGAGTTTTCTTTGGACCGAGAATGCAAGGAAAATTTTGTCTGGAAGGCCAATTTCGGACCCTGGTGTGCTCCAAAGTGTCAAGGAGTTACTTGACGAGTTTTAAGCTCGGGAGGTATAGCAGCGTTATGAAACCGCAGCCAGTGTGGTATAAGTCCACAGGGAGAGAGGACTCCACACCAGAAGTGTAGGAGCTTTAGGATCTGTTCAGGAGGGAAGGTGAACCCTCGTAACCGTTAGATATGGAAAGTGTGCACGGGGTTTAAAGCCCTTTGGAAGTGCACAGGAGCGTGGAAATTGTGATACGCGTAATCCTGAATTAGTTAGGAACTATTTGAGCCGTCGGATCTCAGCTGGAAAAGCTGACAGCCATTGAATCTGTCAGGAGATATCTGAGGGTTAACACCCCAGTGAATAGAGGCGAAAGCCCTGAAATAGATCTAGACTGTCCGAATGACGGAGGCCACGTGTCGTGAGATTTCCCATTTCGGAAATCGGGAATCGTGATATCGAGAGTCCTGGTAACAAGGGATCGGGACTTTCCATGGTGGAAACCCCAGAGCATTTGTGGATCATCCGATTTGAGAAGGCCACATGTCGAGAGATTACTCGTCTCGAGAAATCGGGGATCAGAGATTCGGGAGTTCTGTCGACAAGAACTCGGGCTCTCGCCTTGATAAATCCCGACCCCTAATGTCGATACGTTAGCATGGGGCTAAGTCTCGGTGAACGGATGAGATTCCTTCGAGGAATCTCAAGGTTTGTAACGACCGGCCGATGTGAGGAAGAAATCGACGTTTTGGGAGATGGGAGGTAAGAAGAGGTGAACACCTTCGAAACCTAAAATCCTGAAACAACCTACATCATAGATCGTGGGGAGAAGAACTTGACCGTTGGATCAAGTAAGTGAGTATATAGTGAAATCGTGATTTCGACAAATGGAAGTTCAAGATGTGTGGATGCATGAACTTTTGACACCCAAAACCCCGAAACGCCGAAAGGATCTGCGCTGTAGATCTGAGAAAGATTTGACCGTTGGATTTTTCTAGGAATGGACGTGGACATAGGGAGATGTACCATGTGCCAGTGGGTCAAGAAGAGAAGTGAGAGAGGTAGGACCCAATGACGTCGTTAAAAGCGATGTGGGCCCTCATTAACGTGCCACATGCCACCGTAGTTGCGGGTAACCACTGTGCCATGTGGGCCCGGAGGGTAAAGTAAGTCAGAATTTCGGAAGTCGGGGGTTGGAAAGGGAAGCAAGTCTGAAAGTCTCGTGGACCGAAACCCGAAGTCCCAAAATCCTGAAGTGCCGAAAATGAAAGTTTCGAAAATACGAAAATTGCAGAACCGAACGAGAGCCCAGAAAACTTATTTGAATCAAATGGTCTTTCGTTCTTGCTCATATTTAATTATAAATGTTGAGGATTGTTCCTGAAGGTTTAATGGCCTGAAAAAATTTGAATTTAATTGCACAGTGCATGTGCAGAGTTCAACGGAGCTCAGGATTCCAGTTAACCAATGCTGAGTATGGAATGGGAAAAAGTGATGATTGCCTTTGAAACAGGAGACGAACGGGAAGGAAAGGATGTCAATATGGGAGTGGAAGGATCAAACTCCAATGGGCATGGAAAAGAGAAGGACAAGGAAGGACACATAATGAAATTCATTGAAGGATTGCAAAGAGAGGCCAAGGCTCACTGAGCTGATAGTCGAAAGCTCATGAAAGTCAGGGATCGACAGGGTGAATTAAACCTAAAATTTTTGAAGAGCCTGGAAAGAATAGAGAAGAAAATCGAGAAGGGAAGAGACTCAAGTACGATGGAGAGTCACAGAACCCATGGGAGAAGAAGTAGGTCGAGGAGTGGTAGACGACATCTTAGTCGCTCCCAAAGACATTCTGACAGGAAGACACACAGTAGTTCCAGCCCATCCCCTACTAGAAAACATCGAAAATTTGGAAAGGAGGAATTGAAAGGGGAGATGAACAAGATTAAGCCTCCAACATTCGATGGAGAACATAAGCAGAAGGAAGATTCTAAGACCTAGTTGCTTGGCATGAGGAAATAATTCCAACTGTATAATTATTCTGCCCATGCAGAAGGAAGAATTGCAATGTACCAACTGAAAGGAAAAGCATCCATGTGGTGGGATCAGTTTGTGCAGGTGCAGCACATCAGAGATAAAGAGGTCACTTGGAAGGAATTTAAGAGGTATTTTGAGAAGAAATACCTGACTAAAAGATACTATGACAAAAATATGAAGGAGTTATTCAAACTCAAGTTGGGCAGTATGACCATTGATTAGTATGAACGGAGTTTCCTAGAACTACTGAAGTATGTTCCCTTCATCAAAGATGAGGCTGTCAAGATTCAGAGATATCTGAGTGGACTGCCACCTTCCATGAGTGACAAGATTCAATATGATGATCCTAAGGCCATGGAAGAAACAATAAGAAAGGCAAAATGCTTGTATGAACAGCAAGGAGAAAGGCCTATCCTTTGGAAGGCTTGGAATGATCAGAGGAAGTTTAAGAAGGAACAGAGGCAGAAGAGAAACAAGCCTTCCTTTTTCAGAAATAGTCTTCAGGGACAGACATCATTTAGAGAGCCGAGAATGACTGAAGAGGGAGCACAAAGACAGAGACTGACGCCCATTCAGTGTTGGGGCTGTTAAGGAAACCACAAGTACAGAGATTGCCCCCATAAAAATGGTAAAGCGAGAATTGTACATACTGTTCAGCAAGCTGGAACAGTGGGGAATATGGGCAACACAATGCCGAGGATCTATGCATCCCTAGACAACAAGCAAGCAGAATTTCAATCGCACATGATTGAAGTGGAAGGTATGATTAACAACCGACCACTTGTTATTTTAATTGATTCAGGGGCTAGCCATAGAAGGTGGAAATTTTGCATCTAACAAGAAGCAAACATGAGAATTCTTGGTTAGTGCAGTTGGCCACAGGGACCAAGAGGAAGGTCACTGAATTGGTTAAGTCCTATTTAGTGGACATGAAAGGAATTAGCACTAAGGCTGAATTGAACATTCTGCCTTTAGGCTCATACCATTGCTTAATTGGGATGGACTGGTTGGACCAGCACCATGCCCTTCTGGATTGTTGTAACAATAGGTTTACATGCCTGAACGAGGAGTGAAATCAGGTAACAGTCCAAGGAATTGCCAGAGCCATGGCTGTTAGGGAAATCTCAGCCATGTAGTTGAAGAAATGTTACCGGAAAGGCTGTCAATTATTTGCAGCTCGGGTGGAAGAAGCATTCTGAGATGAAGTCTCGAATCTGGAAGACCACAAAGTACTCAAAGAATTCAAGGAAATATTTCAGGAGGTACCTGGACTGCCTC
>SNQJ01S0090985.1:3597-14950 GCA_010110895.2 Picea sitchensis | reverse complement strand
ATTTTTAAAATTAATAAGAATTACATACATTTATACTATAAAAGTATTAATAAAAAACAAAATAAAAATACAATCAAAATAATAATATTCATTATTCTTTAAAAATAACAAGTGCTACATGGCAGTGTAGTCCCTGCCAGGTTAGAATGGGAATAAATGCATTGCTACAGTGGTACCGAGTACAAACACGTGTGAAGCAGGTTGAAGTACATGTGGTATCCATACAGAGGATGAATTTGTGGCAGCGTGTCACTGGAAAACCATAAGAAATTTAGCTTGTAGATGAGCCCCAAGGTTAATATGCGAACGAGGCAGTTTTTTCCTGGGGTGTGTATAGTTGAAACATGGGACTTAGAATTTTTTTGTCTAAATGACTTGGAATAAAGGTTCCTAGGAAAAAGGACAAGGAAGGATACACATTAAACATTCAAATATAATAAACACAATTTCCTGACATCCAACATAGTTGAAGGAAAACAAATTTAGCATTTCCGAATTAGCTTTCTTTGAAATTTATCAAATATTAATAATGTCTTACAACAAAGGTTCCTAGAAAAAAGGACCAAGAAACACACACATTAAAACTCAAATATAATAAACACAATTTCCTGACATCCAACATAGTTCAAAGAAAAAAAAATTGGCATTCCCGAATTAGTTTTCTTTGAAATTTATCAAAAATTAATAATGTATGTTACATATTTCTGGAATCTGTTCCATATTTCTCAAAATTTAAATGTGTTTGTCATATAGACTAGGATTGGGGATCCTGCGGACCATAAAAGAAATAATTACAAGAATTATGACTGTAGAAATAAGAAGTGAGCGACGGTAGAGAGGAAGACCTGAAAAGAAGAAATTGGAAGTTATGAGTCTTTGGTTAGAGATTTCTATTTAAAGAGGTAGAATAACTAGATTGATAAAGAAAACAAAATGAGATCAGTATATACTTACTATGAAGTCGATGCATTTTTGTTGGTGTCATCGACGATCGCTGGAATCATGCCAACAAGTTGTTGCCCTTTGTCGATGAGCTTGTCCATTCTCCATTGGAACCATTCTTCAATGTATCTTCTCATGGGGGCCACGTTGACTTCATCCTGGATTTCTATGTCGAAAATCTTGTTTTCTACTTTCCTTAGATCCATAGAAATACTATGCAGAGCCTGTTCAATTTCTTCATTGTGTGTTGAATATTCCAGTAGCCAGTTCTCGAGCTCATCTACACAATATTTAATGATGTCGTAAAACTTTTCTAAAGACAACCCCTTTAAAATATCAAGTTGTTCATCGAAGGATTCTTTGGTCATTGACAAGGATTTGAGGATTAAGTTTGGGTCTTGAACCTCGTTGGTACTTCCGGCTAATTCTATTTGGGTCAGGTTCCTGAATAATTATTCTTTTTTTGATATGGCTTGTTCACATGATTCGACAATGAGCTGCAGGTTCTTAACTTTATTTTGCCAGCATGATTTTAATTGTTTGATCTTCTTTGGGGAGGGGAGAACCTTCTATCTTCTTTTCAGATCCGAGTTGTTGATGGCGTGGCTGGTAAAAGGGGTCAACATATATTCATAGAAACATTGATCATTTTTTAAATTCGTCTGCAAATGTTCGTGCAAATCATTTTCCTCTTTCGAAAGGAAGCTATATTTTGTGATGTTTCCTAGGATTCAATAACTAGTTGCATTCATTTCTTGATGTTATTCTCTACAAGGGCTCTACACAATGTGAGGAGGTTGGATGATCCTTTTAACTTGCTACAGGGGTAGCAGGCACGGTTTTTTCTAAAGGACTGGCAAACTTAGTGGTATCAATGAAAGCCTCCTCCAATTTCTTGACGCGGTCGTTCAACCTGGCATTCTCCACTTCAATTCCTCCAATGGAATCATCAAGAGCATCACCGGTTATGCGGTGAAATAGGGATATTTGGGATGGCCGCATTTTCCTAAAGTTAATCTTTGTACGAGATTTTCATTTCTTATTTGTTACATATCTCTTTTCAATGACTATATTTTTAGATTGGCTATCAAAAACAACACTCTGGAATACAAAGGATTCATCTTCGTAAAAAATGTCAGTCTCAAGTATTTCCATTGTGGAACTATGGTGCATCGTGTCTGTGGACAGGCCAACTTTGTGCATGTGCTCAATTTCAATTTCAAGTTACATCACTCACTTTCAATTTTGGGTTCGTCCAATGTTTTTTCTCTTCTTCGTCAGGGGAACTTTGCGAGAACTATCAATTTTTGTACGAGGAGGGTTCTTATCTCCTCCTCCGTTTGAATATTTTTGTGTTTCTTTCTTACTAGGGTGGGATGTTGAAGCGATATTTCATGATGTTGTGCTCTTGGGAGTGCTAGTGGGGGACTGGACACTCTTCTCACTGGATACTTTTCCCTGTTGTCTGTACAACTCAGTCGTGCTTTGCAATGTCTTTACATCACAATCGTTAGAAGTAGGAGTGTTTTCATCACTATCTACGTCTTCAGTCAGGTGTCTATGGATAAAAGAGTTGCTAAAGCCAAATGATATTAAATGTTCTTGAAAAATCCCATTAGGTTCGAACCCTTTTAGCCTTTCAACATATGTTAGGTTCAAGTTCTTGAAATGGCCCGTGAATTTGTCAATCTTGTTGACGTTTCTGCACACGAAGTCCCCGACTTTCCAGGGCAGAGGAATGAACTGTTTTTTTTTTCTTGTCATGGAAAAAATGCAACCTGTTCTTGTATTGCCTTGCTATTTCTGTAACAAACATCTTGTCCATGATGTGACATGGAACGAAAGAAGGATTTTCCTTGGATCCAAATACCATTAGAAAACAATGATTTTCCTTTTGTTCAAGTGTCCCCTTCCTGTTCAAAAACTTTGTTGCTTGGCCAGACATCCGGGGAGCATCCTTTCCTAACAATAAATCTTTGAAAACTAAGACAAATTCATTAAAAAACTCATAAAAACAATGGGAGGCCTTGTGCCTCCACAGGGCCTGGTACCAGAATGTTACTGGGTCAAATTCATAGTTTATTTTCTTGGAAAGAGACAGTTTTGGAAATGAACAACAATACACTATTGCGAAAATCAAGTAGGATGACATATAAAATTTATTCGATTCTTTGAATCCTGACACCTGGGAACAGATTTCAATGGAAATTAGCTTCCCCCAATCGAAAATGAATTGTTCCTTGACTGTGAAGTAGAAAATACAAATAACTATACGGGAAATGTTTGTCGTGGATTCTTGTCCTGTTATTCTTGTAAACAACCAAGAATTTTCCTAGAATGGATTTCTAAAGGAATTGGCCTGCAACTTTGTGATATCTTCAGGAACTACTATCGGGTGTTCGAGGAACTCGACTAAGATGTCCAACCCGTTATCATGTTTTTCTAGGAACTGCTTGCAGTCTTGTCCTCTGAAGGTCAATGTTGGCTCCGACAATCTCAACATCTTGTGGAAGACTTGAGGTGACAAAGAAACAGGAGAATGGTCGCGCAGTGGAATAATTCTTTGGATTGAAATATAATTTTCGACACACCAAGAGATGACCTCCTTACAGTCAAAAACCTCAGGGATGTAGCTTGCACGAGCAATTCCAGAGGTCCAAATCACTTCGTTCTCGGTGGAACGTGATCAATAGTAAGAGTATGCCCTGGACCACTGGAATTTTTGGTCCCGACGTCTGAAGATATTGACTGTATCTCCACAAAACTGTTGTCAACTTGCTGCCATAAGTTTACAAGAACATATTTTTTCTCCAGATGATGTTTGAAATGAAGAGTTGGAAGGGATAATATAACACTACGCAAATCATGGTCCAGTGCATTTGAATGGGAGATCTCCTCGAGAATTTCTTTCTTAATGACAATTTTGATGACTGTTGCATGATGCGTTGTTAGCATTAAAGACTAGTAATTGCATACATAGAAGTGAGATCATGGCGAATACGGAAATGAGAAATTAAGCATTGGAGATTTTCTGAATGGGACAATGCGATGACCCATGTTTGAGATGAACAATCGGAAGGGACAATATAATTCTCCACAGATCTGAAGCATATTAATGGGAGATCTCCTTGAGCGTTTCACTCATTAATGACAATGTTGATGATTTCTGCATGGTGAGTTGTTAGCATGAAAGGTTACTAATTGCATATTAAGAAAGAAGTACGAAGGTCGTGAGGACGGGAAAGAGCAATTAAGGAGTGTCTAATTATCGAAGGTGGTTAGGCAGGCTTCAAAATAGGGTTACAAGGTACAATCGTTGGAGGTGAGGGCGTAAGGGTCAAATTGTATGTCTCAAAACTTTTTGAGTGCAATATGCATAACACCGAAGAGGGCATGATAGGACAGTCCACAGGGAAATTTGTATATCTCGGACGTTTGGGTAATGTTTACAGGACACAAAACAATGGAGGTGCAAACATGAGCCCGCCTATCTGTGAACCCGCAATTAAAAAAGTGGCTCAAGTATGGAATAGAGAAACGACTGGATGGATTCATTTTCGCCAATATATTGAAACTTGTAATATACATCCCATTGCGTGGCAAGATATTTTCTGCATGTCTTTGGGCAGAAAACATAAAATAAGAGAAGATAAATTAATTTAAATTCAAGGAGTTGAGCTTCGTTTAAATTTCACTATCTCGTCGACGCTTTTTCTTTTTAAGGGTAGTCTGTATAGTTGTTTCATGATGAATTATTAGCATTAAACCTTGGTCGGGCATAATAAAAAATGACTAATAATTGGATATTTCGTGAACCCACCAACACGAGGAATCATGAAAGAGATTCCATGAAATGGGCAAGTATGAAAAGTCGTTGGACGGGCTTCAGAATTAGGGTGACAATGTTTCCCCAGGAGACGTGACTTCCCGAGGGTCAAATTGTATGTCTCAGAACTTGAATGCAAGATGTATACCACGAAAGAGGGGATGATATGGGAGTCTGATGGTCAATTTGTATATGTCAAAACCTTTTTCTCATTAATGACATGTTTAAGGTTCATGCACGATGAAGTGATAGCATTAAAGCTTGCCAATTGCATTTCCATGGAGAAGTAGGAAGGTGGCGAGGACAGTGAACAACAAGTAAGGAATAACTCATTATCGAAAGTGGTTGGTGACGCTTCGAAATAGGGCTACAAGATACAACCAACAGAGGTGAGGGCCCGAGGGTCAAATTGTATCTCTCGGGAGTGTTGACCGCAAAATGTGTAACATGGAAGAGGGCATGATGATGCATTCCTATGGACAAATTGTATATCGCGGAACTCTGGGAACTGTTTGCTAGTCATGGAACATTGGAAACATAATCCTGAGCTCGCCAGTCCGGGAACCGTAATAAAAAAAATGTCTAAGTATGAAATAGGGAAACGGTAGGGAGGACTCGATACACAGTAAATGTACAATGTCATGGAGATACAACCAAATTGTGGATAAGTATTGAAAGGAACGGAGGATGGTTGGCCTCATGACGGGGAATTCTAGCGGACAAACTGTATATCGTGGAACTCCAGGTACTGTTTGCAAGTCGCAGAAGATTCGAAACACAATTTTGAGGTCGTCAATCTGGGAAGCCGCAATCGAAAAAGTGTCCAAGTATGGAATAGGGAAACATTGGCCCGGATTTGTTTTCGCTAATATATTGAAATTTGTAATAGCTTTTCCATTACCTGGAAAGATTTTCTTTGCATGTTTCTGGACAAGTTCTGTAGGGATGGTTAGTCCTCAAGAATTTTGCTTATTAATGACGATATTTACGGTTGTTGCATGATGGCGTTTTAATATTAAACCTTTGGTGTTTCATATTTGGAAAGAAGTACAAGGATGGATGGAACAGGAAACAGTGACTAGGAATTGAAGATTTCATGAACCCCCCAACACAAGGATCCAAAATAGGGCGACAAGGTCTCCCCAGAAGACGTGAGGCCCCAATGGTCAAATTGTATCGCTCAAAACATTTAAATGCATAATCTGTAAGATGGAAGAGGGGACAATGTCGGAGTCCAGTAGTCAATTTGTATATGGAGGAGGTCCGGGTGCTAATTGTTTTGTACCAGTGTGTTCAGTTGTCACTAGTAAGACCATAATTAATGTATATTAGGAAGGACACGAAGTTAGTGGGGATGGAAGGTAGTGACAGATAATTTGAAACATTTGTGAGCCTTGGTAGAGTGAAGGTTGCAATTTCGAGGAGTCTGTGGTGGAGTTGTAGATCATGAAAGTTTTGAGTGAAAGATGTATATCACAGAACAAGAAGCAACAGAGTTTGAAAGCGCCAACCCGACAACCGCGGCCATAAAATTGGCTAAGTATGGAAAGGAATAGGGGTTGGTCGGATTCGTCATGTGAGGATATAGATGGAGATGAAGATATGTCATCCCACCAATGTTGGAGCCTGCGATCATAGAAAGGCGACTAAGTAAATAACTAGAAAGTGATAATAGAGGGGAAGAAGAAAAGGGGAAAAGGGCTAAGTATCTCACAGAAGAACATCTATTGTTTGTTTATTAATGCCAATATTTTCAAACCCCTGGTGAGTTCTCACTAGTAAAAGCATAAATTGAAGATCATGGAAGTTCTTTGGGTGCAAGATGTATATGACAGAACAAGGGACATAAGTGTTGGATACCACAAACATGGGACCCAGTGGTCATATATAGATAAAGATAAGCATATGCCAATCTTTGAATCCACGAGGCTGTGATCATAGAGATGCAAATAAATATAGAACCACAAAGGGATAATAGAGGGGGAGAAAACAGGGAAAATTTAAAGAGAGTTTTTATATTTATTCCAATAGTATTCATATTAATATATATTAATAGATTATTTCTAGTCCAAATGTAAATCTTCTTCCAATTTGCAGGATCCTTTTCGGTACGCAAATTTCATTGAAATCCATAAGCAACAGAAAGAAAAAAAAACAGTGGACAATTGGGCTCATGATGGGGCATTCCAGCAAACAAAATGTATATCATGAAACTTCAGGCACTATTTGCAAGGCGTAGAAGATTCAAAACACAATTGAGGTCGTCAATCTAGGAAACTACAATCAAAAAAGTGTGCAAGTATGGAATAGGGAAACGTTGGGTCGGACTTGTTTTCGCTAATATATTGAAATTTGTAATAGCTTTGCCATTACCTCGCAAGATCTTCTTTGCATGTTTCTGGACAAGTTCTGTAGGGATGGTTAGTACTCGAGACGTTTTCTTATTAATGACTATCTTTACAATTGTTGCATGGTGGCGTTTTAGTATTAAACCTTTGGTGTTGCATATTTGGAAAGAAGTATGAGGATGGGCGGAATAGGAAACAGTGACTAGGAATTGGAGATTTTGTGAACTCACCAACACGAGGATCCAAAATAGGGTCATAAGGTCTCCCCAGAAGACCTAATACCCCGACGATCAAATTGTATTCCTCAAAACATTTGAATGCATAATGTGTAACACATAAGAGGGGATGATGTTGGAGTCCGACAGTCAATTTGTATATGGAGGATGTCCGGGTACCATTTGTTTCGTACCAGTGTGTTCATTTGTCACTAGTAAGACCATAATTAATCTATATTAGGAAGGACACGAAGTTAGTGTGGATGGAAGGCAACGACATATACTTTGAGACATTTGTGAATCCTAATAGAGTGAATCTTGCAAGTTCAAGGAGTCTACGGTGGAATTGTAGATCATGGAAGCTTTGAGTGCAAGATGTATATCATGGAATAAGAAGCAGCAGAGTTCGAAAGCACCAACCTGGCAACCATGGCCATAAAATTGGCTCAGCAGAGTTCGAAAGCGCCAACCTGGCAACCATGGCCATAAAATTGGCTAAGTATGGAAAGGAATAGTGGTCGGTCAGATTCGTCATGTGAGGATATATATGGAGATGAAGATATGTCATCCCACCAACCCTGGAATCCGCGATCTTATAAAGGTGACTAAGTATATAACCAGAAAACGATAATAGACGAGAAGAAGAAAAGGGGAAAAGGGC
The DNA here is from genome assembly GCA_010110895.2 of Picea sitchensis. Taxonomy (NCBI): domain Eukaryota; kingdom Viridiplantae; phylum Streptophyta; class Pinopsida; order Pinales; family Pinaceae; genus Picea; species Picea sitchensis. The sequence continues at coordinate 6,958 of SNQJ01S0090985.1, read as the reverse complement.
TAAGTATCTCACAGAAGAAAATCTATTGTTCATTTATTAATGCGAATATTTTCGAACCCCTGGTGAGTTCTCACTAGTAAAAGCATAAATTGCAGATCACGGAAGTTCTTTGGCTACAAGATGTATATGACAGAACAAGGGACATAAGTGTTGGATACCGCAAACCCATGACCCAGTGGTCAGATAATTGGCTAAGTACTGGCTAAGAGAGTTTTCATATTTATTCCAATAGTATTCATATTAATATATATTAATAGATTATTTCTGGTTCAAATGTAAATCATCTTCCAATTTGTAGGATGTTATTCGGTTCACAAATTTTGTTGAAACCAATAAGCAACAGAAAGAATATATATATATGTGTGTGTGTGTGTGTGTGTGTGTGTGTGTGTGTATGTATATGATGCAACATTTTTGTATATGCATGGATATTATCAAATAGAATAAGTTGTAATATATGGAAAATATTGAACATGAACATGACGCCAACACTTGAGTTGCCTTGTTGTAACAGTCATTAATTCATTCTATTTACGGGACCCCAAAGAATGAAAGCAGAACAGGTCCTCCCATTTCTTTCTTTAAGTATAGGGAGGATGCCACATAACTATGGCCTATGACAAATTATTCTTCCATGTAAAATGTAAGGAACGAATAGAGTAGCCTTTATTTAAATTGAAGTGCTCAGAAACAAAAACAAAATCTTGTCGTCGATGTTTAATGACACGCAAAAAAAAGGTACAAAATAAAATAAAAAGCAATACCAGAGATTGGAAAAAACCATAAAAAAAACCGCAAATATTTTATATTCAAATAAGCTAGGTTACAAAATATAGCTGAGATTATTTGCCACAATGACTACGATTTGGCCTGTCACCGACAAAAAAAACAAAAAACAAATATGTACAATAATGAAGCTTGTGGACAATCTTTTATAGATTTCAACTTGATGATCAAATGCTTTCTTCATAAAAACAACGAGTTGAATATAAATTTTGGGTCTTGGACTTCATTTGTCCTGCCAACTAGATCTATCCCAGCTTTTTGAATATCTTGTGTCTTCTAGATATGGCCTGCCTACATTGGCTGGTTATTCAACATTCCATACTTTGTTAAGTGTTAATTTCCCCCTGTCATCGAAATCTTAGGGTTTAAGGTGCCTTCCTTGTAATGTTCCTAATCATGGACATCCAAGACAACTTAGAAATGTGATTCAGGACCAATCCAAAGATAAGGGAGTGGTTTTATGTAACGTCATCTTTGCAGGAAACAAAACCTGGTAGGCATCAAAATCCGAGACAAAAAAAAAATTCAAGTATGTTTTGACTGCTATTCTCCCTACATTCGATCATCTGTTTGGTTGAAAAGCCTGCCTGAAGATTTGTATGTTGAACTTATTTGTTTTATTACTGTAAATTGGAAGGGACATCCAAGCCAACTGTAAAATGTTCCTCTGTTGAAGTACATAGCTTCTTCCAACATCACAGATCTAGCAAGTGTATCAAATGTTGCAGATCACATCAGAATATATATTTCATCCTAGGGGTGGCAGACATGGCAGCCGACAAAATGGTTTGGAATGTTCGGAAGTGACGCCAAATATTACTCCATGCCCAAATACACTCAGAATGAAATTATAAAATTGGGTACCCACGAACGTGAGAAACTGTATGTGCATTTGAATCAACATTCTAAAATTACAGAACGTTTTATGCCAAAGTTGTAATAGAATTGACAGACAACCAGTTTCTATGTCAAAGAGTGTTGAGATACCTCTGTATGTAGAAACATGCTCGACATACAATCAACTTTCGATCACTACCAATACTAATGTCAAGTTTAAGAAGTCATGATCCCAAGTTCTAGGTACTTTGACCTTCAGGAATCCACATTGGCAGTGACCCCAGGCTCCAGATAGCTTCGGCTTCAGACATTGACACTGGCAGTGGAAATGGGAACAGTGCTATTAACTATAGTTTGACAATGCAGTGAACAAGCAGGGTTGTCATTGTCAAAGCACTTAAATCGCAGGATTGTCAGACCTGAAAATAACATCGACTTTAGTGTTGCTTTCTCACGAAAACTACAATGTTTCTTAGAGTCCATAAATCTTTGGATGTTGGTTGTCCTGTGTGATAATAACCTTGACATTAGGTACATGTCAAACATCTATTATCTGACATTGCAGTGTTAATGCAATTTCCATAGTGGATGACGGCTTAATTGCATTGGCACAAGCAATATTAATTGTGTGATTAATTAACATCCTTGAAAGACGTGAATCCCAAACAACGCCTAAAACTTTTCAAACAGTTGTGTGTTCAAAAATACATTGTTCTATATTTAAAAAAATAATAATTTGTATGGTTCGAACCTTTTTTTTTTCAAATATCGCATCAACTGCAACAAAAGAAATGCATTTTCCTTATCCAAAGCAAGGGAAACAACTGGAAGATTGACATTAGGTGGAAACAACTCTGGAATACACCACTACATTAAGGTCTCTTCTAAAGAATGAAATAAAATGATTACATGAAGGTGGTAGTAAAAGGTGATTTTCAGAAACCAAATCATTACATGAACACATGAAACTTCTTGTAGAAGATGGTAGTATAAGGTAATCCTTAGAAAGTGTTGCAAAGTCCATAATCCAGAATTCCTTCCCATTAAATTTTTCCAATTACATGTCGATGTAGGGATTAGAAAGTTTTGAGAGTGTCGTTCCCTGGTTATATACACACCTTCAAGTACGAGGGGGATATTCATGCAAAGAGGGGAAATCTCATCGACCCAGATGCAATCATATGAGTAGTAATAGTAAAACAAAAATGTGCAGTAGTGATATAAAGTTGATTGTATGTGGAGTCTATAACTACATCTAGAGGACAGTGAACAAACTTTGACAAACAATATGGATTTCTGTCAAGTCTGTTACCACACCCAGAAGTAGCTCAACAAACTTTGAAATAGAAACTTCTGTAATTTTAGGATGTCATTTTAACCACCCATGCAGTTTCCCATACTCGTGACCATCCAAATTTATAATTTCATTATGAGTATATTGGAAAATGGAGTAATATTTCGTGTCATTTCTAAATATTACAGACCATTTTGCAAGACACGGTAACTATGACTCCTCTTACGGAAGACAAATTCTTGTGTGCTCCACAGAATTTGATACACTTGTCAAATCTGTGTTGTTCGAAGAAACCATATACTTCAACGAAGGACCATTTTGCAGGTGACCTAAAAATTGCTTCCAACTCCTAGTAAGAAAACAAAGAAGATCAAAAACAAAATCTCCAAGAAGGCCTTTTAACCAACCAAAGCATCGAATACTGGGAGAACACTAATCAGAAGA